>JAAAKG020044358.1:0-11985 GCA_010014905.2 Druon quercuslanigerum
ATTTTGTACCAAAAAGTTAAATTTTTATAATAAATAGTTTAATTTGCAACCAAATAGTTAAAATTAAACAAAAAATGGGAAGTTTTTACAAAAAAGTTAATTTTCAACAAAAAAGTTAATTTTCAACAAAATAATTTAACTTTCCACCAAATTGTTGAATATTTAACCAAACCAGATTATTTTAGAAACAAAAAGTAAACAAAAAGGGTGATTTTTTAACAAAATACATGAATTTTCAATCAAAAATGATCAATTTTTAATAAAAATATAAATTTTAACCAAAAGTGAAATAGTTATATTCTTAGTTTAAAAACTTTATTTAATTTTGTTTAAAAATAATTTAATTTCTTATCGAAAAGTTAAATTTTTATAAAATTATTTTAATTTAAAAAAAAGTTATTTTTTGACCCAAAATTCTACCAAAACATAGAAATAAAGAATAAGATTTCAGGTCAAAAACTAAAAAGACGAATTTTCCAACAAAAAGGATGAATTTTCTATCAAATATTTAAATTTTTTTAGTTCAAGAAAAATTTTTAACGAAAGAGATTGATCTGGAAAAAAATTAATATTTAACGAACTAGTTTAACTTTTAACCAAGTAGATAAATTTCTAACTAAAAACGTACATTTTTAACCAAATAGTTAGAATTTTTAAAGAAAAAATTAATTTTCCAGGGAGACGATTTTTTTTCATTAAAAACACGATTTAAAAAAAATGGCAAAATTCTTGAATTTTTAAGGAAAAAATAACCAGAAAATAAATTTTTTTCCAAACAAATCTTAATTTTCCATCCAAAATTTGAATGTTTATGTTAAAAAATAGTTTACTTTTTTTTACATACATTTTTAACGAAGTAGTTAAATTTTCAAAGAAAAAAATTAGATTTTCAGGTACACGATTATTTTTTATTGAAAAACACGAATTAAAAAAAATGCATTCATTTTTTACAAAATTCTTGAATTTTTAATGAGAAAATGACCAGAAAATATATTTTTTAACAACAAATATTAATTTTCCATCAAAAATTTAAATTTTTATGTTAAAAAAAAGTTTAACTTTTAACCAAATAGTTAAATTTGAAGCAAAAACGTGAATTTTATATCTAGAAGTTTATTTTTAATTAAAAACACGTATTTTCTATCTAGAAAATTATTTTTTATTAAAAAACACGAATTTAAAAAAAAATACATTCTTCGAAAAATTCTTTAATTTTCAAGCGAAAATGACGAAGTATCTACCAAACGGTTGAATTTTCAACCCAAAAATATTTTTTTTTAACAGCAAATATTAATTTTCTACCATCAAGTTAAATTTTTATTTTAAAAAATCGTTTACTTTATAACCACGTAGTTAAAATTAAACAAAAAATGTGAATTTTTGACAAAAAAGTTAATTTTTCAACAAAATAATTTAACTTTTTACCAAATTTTTGAATATTTAACCAAAGCAGATTAATTTAGTAACAAAAAGTAGCGTTTTTAACCAAAAAGGATGATTTTTTAACAAAATACATGAATTTCCAATCAGAAAAAATCAATTTTTAATAAAAATATAAATTTTCAACCAAAAGTGACTTCACTTATGGACGAGGGTTATAACCATAAGTTATATTCTTAGTTTAAAAAGTTAATTTAATTTTGTTAAAAAATAATTTAATTTTTTATCCAAATGTTAAGTTTTTATAAAATTATTTTTATTTTTAACAAAAAAGTTATTTTTCTACCCAAAATTCCACCAAAACATAGAAATAAAGAATAAAATTTCGGGTCGAAAACTAAAAAGACGAATTTTCAACAAAAAGGTGATTTTTCTATCAAATATTTGAATTTTTAAGTTGAAGAAAAATTTTAAACAAAAGAGACTGATCTTAAAAAAAATAACATCTAACAAACTAGTTTAACTTTTAACCAGGTAAATTAATTTTTAAATGAAAAAAGTACATTTTTAACGAAATAGTTAAAATTTTTGAAGAAAAAATTAATTTTCCAGGGAGACGATTATTTTTTATTAAAAAATACGAATTTTTAAAAAATTGCATTCATTTTTAACAGAATTCTTGATTTTTAATGAGAAAAAGACGAAATTATTATTTATAAAACGGTTAAATTTTAAAAAAATATCTTTTTTAACAACAAACAATTATTTTCTACCCAAAAATTAAATTTTTATTTTTAAAAAAAGTTTAATTTTTAACCGAAAAGTTCAATTTGAACAAAAAATGTGAATTTTCTATCTAGAAGTTTATTTTTAATTAAAAACACGTTTTTTCTATCTAGAAAATTATTTTTCATTAAAAAACACGAATTTGTAAAAAAATACATACTTCACAAAATTTATTTAACATTAAAGCGAAATTGACGAATTATCTACAAAAAAGCGATTGCATTTTCAACTCAAAAATATATTTTTTAATAAAAAATATTAACTTTCAACCAAAAAGTTAAATTTTTATTTGAAAAAATAGTTTTATTTATAGCCAAATAGTTAAAATTAAACAAAAAATGGGAGTTTTTGACAAAAAGTTAATTTTCAACAAAATAATTTTCAGTCAGAAACGATCAATTTTTAATAAAAATATAAATTTTCAACCAAAAGTGAAGTAGTTATATTCTTAGTTTAAAAAGTTAATTTAATATAATATAATTTTGTTAAACAATAATTTAATTTCTTATCAAAAAGTTAAATTTTTATAAAATTTTTTTAATTTTTAACAAAAAAGTTAATTTTCGACCAAATAGTTCCCTTTTTACCAATCTCTTGAATTCTTAAAATGGATTAATCTTAAAAAATGATTTTAAACTTGTTTTCTTTCAAATTTTTAATTATTTTGGAAATTTTTTCAAATCTAAATATCTCTTAAATTTACTTTATTTTCTTATGAATTATTAATTATTCTACTGCTATTTATTCATAACAGTTTGTTTTGAAGTTTTTTAATTATTTTGATAAAATTAAGTTTCTAAATCGAAATCTTTAAAGATCATTTTAAATTTTTCTACGAGCCTTAATAAAATTCTGCATTATTTTGAGACCTTTCAAAGTACTTTAAAATTCTTAATTAGAAATCTGAAAAAATCGATATTTAGTTTTTTTTTTTTTCTTAAATTTTTTGTAAATAAATAATAATTAAATAATAATTTAACGAACAAAGTTTCAATTTAACTTTCTAAAATTTGGAAGATTCAAAGCTTTCTGATTCAAAAAATTTAGTTTGAAATCATTCAGTTTGGATCATTTTAATTACAATTGCTAATTTTAAATAAACAGTCAAACATTGCTAAATATTGAAGAGTTGATCTATTTCTTAATTAAAAATGTTAAAATTAAATGAGTAAAAAATTAAATAATTAATCTAGTTTTCAATTGATCGGTGAGTCTGCGGTTGACGTCAAATTCAGGCCGTAATGCTTATTTTCTTCTAGCCGATTCATTTTCCACTTTTTCCAATATTTTTAAATAAAATAGATACAAGATACTACGATAATCTGCCTCGTAAATAAATTTCTAAAAAACGGTACATCAGGACCGCAAGTGACTAGCAGCAAATTAATTTGTCTAGATGGGTTATCTGAAAATTTCTACAGCTAACACTGACTTTAAAACTAAAATTCTTCAGTTTCTAGCGCTTATTTTCTTATGGTGGGTCAATTTTCTACTTTTTCTCTGAAAGCCAATTGTTTACAGTTGCTATTAGCGCCATAACAACCTGACGTTAACCATGCAGTAAATTTAACAGATTATGAAAATGAGAAAGTTGTGTCAATGTAGCGGCTTCCTATTAATCGGCGTCAACTGAAATTGAAAAGCCCGAGCTTGAAAGTGATGTCTAACGGTTTGATGTGGAAGTTCGGAGAGTGAAATTGATTTAAAAGCAAAGATACTTTTGTAGAGGAATCATTGGACACGCCGGCCGACATTTCCAATCAGGGGTATTAAAGCTCATTCATGCAAGCTCGACCATGTTTATATCAGTCGAGCAGTACCGCTCCGTTCTGAAATATTCATTATCAAATATATTTCAACATAGAGTTACACATCCACCTGCCATCAACCGACAACTTTAGAGTATTTTGATTAAACGCTTTCAGCGATTCAGTCCAAGCCGCATGAAAAAATTTATTCCTTCAGATTTCGTGTTTAACGGCTACACTTTCATTGCATCTCTGCAAAAAATAGTTTCATTATTTTTAGTGAAAAATACTGTGCGTTCCAGGAACTGATACCGCGCGGAGGTCTCTATTTTAGAGGATCCGCGGAGCGCTCATTCCGGATTCTCATTCGTGGCGCTGATTCAGAACGTTCATTCGGGGCGCTCATTCGAGAAGCTCATGCGGGGAGCTCAGGCCGATCGCTCATTCTGGATACTCAGGCGAATCGCTCATTCTGGATACTCATGCGGAGCGCTCATTCGGGGTGCTTATGCGGGGCTGCCTGTTAACGCTCGGAGTGCCTAAATACAGTCCCAGTGATGATATAAAAAAAAAGACTAGAGGGAGATTGTCTGCCATCACCACGGAGGTTGCACAAGAGTCAAAAGTGCGATCTCTTCCTGAAACAGGTATCAGGACGCGTCGTGTATCGCCCATAATTAAAAAGAGAGAACGAATAGCGAAAAAAGAGAAAAGGGCGTGCGTAGTCCGAATTTTGATGCACGGGAAGCGGAAGGGTAGTCCCATGAGGGCTGAAGGGCGTTATTAAAAAGGTTCACGGTTAGAGGTCTGGTAGTTTTCGGAAGCAATATGCGGCTGTTTGCTCGTTCCAACGGGCCGCGACGTTCCACGGGGAGGTTAAGGGGCAGGCGTACCACCAACCCCCCAATTCAACCGTCAACCCTCAACTGCCAACCCCCAATCTCCAGCCGCCACTCGGAGACGTTATTATATCCACGCTGAACGCCTCCTTCGCGATGAGTTTCTGCTTTTGCCAACTGACTCTAGACATCTTGAGAAACCGTGACGTATTTTCCGAAGGATAGATACGAACTCGTGATCTTCGCCTGGGAAATGCTTTTACTATTCTGAAACAATCAAATTATTTACAGAAAGAATGATCCTTTTATTACTAGCTTTTGTAATTCAAGTTTTGAAATTGTTAGCTGCTGTTAAGGATGTTGGCTGATTAAGAATTAGCCTCTAAATCAAATAACAAGATCCCAAATTTTCTGCTCCTTGAAACTTTCTAGAACTGTCAAATAAACAGTTTAACTTTAAAAGTTTAAGTTTGTAAAAAACTATTTTATGAACACATAAAATGTCTTTTCACTAAACCTGTTTTCAAAAATGTCGATTTTTCATGTTCACCAGACATTCAACTATTATTTTGGTTTTTGATATTCCAATGTCCAGAGAAAATGTATTAAAAGCAGGGAAGTAGAGACGATAAAACAAAACCGATGGAAAAACTTTTAGGATTTTTCGAAGTCAATTCTGGAATACGACCTTGATCGTCACTGTGAAAAACATAAATCTGTCAAAGTTTTCGTACCACGTAAATTCTATTATAGAACAAGAGTATTTTTAGCATAAAATAATATTTATCAAATTCCTGAGTTTCTAAATATCAAGTTCCCTGAAGTTATATTTATTTTAGTTTAAAAATCGACTTTTCGTCAATTTAAAACTGAATTACAACCCAGGAGTTCATTTACATAAAAGTTTTACATTTTGCGACGAAAAGTTTAAAGTAAATTTTAAGAGGGTGAATTACTTTCTCCAGTTGGTAAAACTTAATTTAGAAGTTGGATAAATGAAACTATTTTTTATTTTGAATTAAAATCAGTTTTTTTTTAATATCAACTATGATATTTTTCGTCAAAAATTCAAACGATTGTCGTAAATTAACTTTTCTCTTGAAAATGTTTGTTGAAAATATATATTTTTTTAAATTCGTCTTTATGTGCTAAGCTTCTAGAACATTATTGGATTATTCTGATGTCTTCCCAGAATTATAATGCACAATTGTGAGAGCCGAATTTGCGTAAACAACTTCAAGGTTATTTACAATCAGAAAAAAAGACAATTTATTGCTTCCTTATAGATAAACATTTTCAATTAAATATTTATCTATAAGGAAGCAGCAAATCGCCATTGCTTTTCTCATAATAAATAACCTTGAAGCTGTTTACGCAAATTCGGTTATCACAATTGCGCAATCAGGTGCCCTCCGAGAACGTTTTAGAACTTCAGCACGTACACGAACCACTACAGCTATAGAATCTTCTCGATGTCGGTAAGGTAGGAATCTTGGCTTAGAAACTCCCGTGCCTCTACTGTTATTGAATTTTACTGAAACTTCAGCACTCTTCATAAAAAAAATGTATCGCTTTTTCAAGGGTTATTGCTCCGAGTGAAATGTCTCGATAGGCATGAAATAAAAAAATGAAAGTTATTTTACGAAGCAGGTTTGAAACGATTTATGGGTAACACTCTGCGGGTGCCACACGCAACATGGTGAGATTACATGTAAGTTTGAAAGCCATCGAATAAGAATTTACGGGAGAAAGAAAGTATTCGTCTTGAGTTAGCGACTTTGCAGATCGATGAATCGCCGACTCTCTAATATAAAAACCATTGCCTCTGAATGTTTTTTCATTAGCTATAAAATCCTCCCTTAAGCGAAGCGAAAATCCTTTTAGCTCAGGAGATAATGGTGATTCTTGAATCAAATACTTGAAGAAAATTTATTTTATGATGGCAGTTTAATTACAATTACTTGTGCTTGTGAACAAAGTTAATTTAAAATTTACTTAGTTTTAAAATTAATAATTTTTATACTGGCTTCTTGCAACAATTCTTCAATGATTACTTAATAATTTTACATTTTATTTTTAAAAAAATATAATCATTTCAATTGAAATAATTTCTGAATCGCTTCTAAATTTTTTCCGAAACCTTTAAACATCCACATTTTGTTTAAAATTTTTTGAAACCTTTAAAATTCTGATTTTTTTAACACTAGAGACGAATTTTCAATTAAGTATTTCAATTTTTTATCCCAAAAAATGAATTTTCAATCAAAAAACTCAATTTAAATCAAACAGTTGAATTTTCAACTAAATAAATTAATTTCCTTTCAGGACGATTAGTTTTTTTCGAAAAAAGGACGAATTTTGATTGAAAAAGTCACATTTTTAACCAAAGAGATGAATTTTTAACTGAGATGATGAATCTTAAACCAAAAAAAATGAATTTTTAACAAAGTGACAAAAAGTTTTTTAAGGAGAAAAAGAATTTTCAATAAAAAAACACGAATTTTTAATCGAAAATGATTTTTTAAACAAAAAAAAAATAAATTTTTAACAAATTACAGTTTCATTTAAGCATAAAAGATAAATTTTTAACAAAATTGTTGAATCCTCAACCAAAACTGATCAATTTTTAACTAAACAATCACATTTAAAACCAAATAGCTTAAATTTCTACAGAGTGAAAATATTTCAAACATTCATTGATCTTATCGAATTATTGGTAAAATTTTGGAAAATTATTATTTTAACATTTTCGAAATATTATAAATTTTTTGAAAAAATTCTTTTAAATTTCATTTCTTAACCACAAAATTATTTTAAACTTTTCCAGAAATTTTTTTAATCACTTGAAACCCTTTAAAATTTTTAAAAAGTTTCTAAACTTTTTGCTCAATATCTCCAACAATCTATATTTTGTTTAAAATGTTTCAAAACCTTTTGAAGTTTTCAATTATTTTCGAACCTTTTCAAAACTGCTAAATATCGCTAAAAACTTACACGAATTTTGTTCTAAACTTTTGTAATCTAGAAAAATTGCGAAGTTTTGCTTCAAAATATTCAATCTTCTTTTGAGAAATTTTAAAAATTTTACATTTGGTTTGAAATGTTTAAAAATCTTCTCAAAAATTAAATTATTCTCGAATCTTTTCAAAACCTCTACAACTTTTAAGTATCTTTTGAAATAATTCATTTTAATTTATCGCAGAAACCTTATTCTCGGTGTTAATATTTTTTTACTGGTACCGAAAGTGTTGAAAATGTTACAATCTCTGAAGAATCGAAAAGAGTTTCAAGCACAGTCAAATTTCACTTATTCCAAGAGCTGAGAAACGTGAACTTTCGGATATTTCAAGTCTGCAGGGGCCCCGCCTCCCCTCCACATCACTGAGTGACCTTGTCAAACGACGTTCATTGGCTGCCCCCACCTTGTATCAATGCGCGCGCGCCAACCACTGACACGGACGGGAACGTACAGAGACAGTGGTGGGAGGTACGGAGGCTTCGCCACCTGGAATATCCGAGCTCCAGTGACATGGAATCCATGAGCCTTGGAATAAGTGAGCCTTGTAATAAGTAAGACTTCACTGTATTAAATTTTCGAAAGATTGAAACTTTTTCTCACACCCTGGGGCACAAATGAAAGAGTTTTGGTTGATCTCAACTTAGTTCAAGATTGCTGAGACGAGGGAAGAAGTTTTTTGTATTTTTGTGCCTTGGGCAGAAATTTGCGAGCGATTCAGAGAGAAACGAGCCGAGAGAAATAAACTTATTACGTGGCCAAGGGGTGATGGAAAAAGTACTCTAATATCAGCTCTGTAGTGCAGTTGATAAGAGAAAAAAAATAATATCAAAAAAGGGAAAAAAGAGAGGAAGGTTCACATATCCACATTATAGACTATATACACATAAGTACGTGCTCTTATACCATTCCCTCTTTTTTTTCATCGCTCTTCTCTCACTCTTGTTCACTTCTCTTATCGACTTTTTTTTTGGTCCAGTGGCCAGGACAATGGGATGCTCTCGAAGGATCGAGGAGACTGGACCACAAGGAAGCTTTAGGTTTGGAATGTGAGCACGAGTGTGAGTGGAAAATCGTTCAAGCGTTTCGTACAATGTTTTCAAGAATCCCCAATAGTTTCTGCGTGAGTGAAAAAAAAATCCTGAGTGATATTTTACTAGTCAGAATTATTTTTATAGAGAAAAAATGTATCATTTTTTAAATGATTTTTTCTGATAAGGGTATAATTCTTTCCAGACTTAAATAAAATTTATTTTGAAGATAAATAGTAAACTGCTTTAGACGACATTTTACTTTTAAGCCCAAGAATATGCATTTTCAGAAATAACGTTAATTTTCAACCAAGAAAAATAAATTTTCAACCAAATAGTTAAAATTTGAAGCAAAAAAGATAAACTTTTAATGAACCATTTGAAAATTTAACGAAATAGATGAATTTTCAAGACTAAAAGACTAATTTTCAAAAAAATAAGTGTACTTTTTACTGAGTAATTGAATTTTTTACTGAAAAAAAGATGAATTTCCAACAAAAGAGTTGAATTTAAAAATAAAAGAATTTAATTATCTATTAAAAAAATACACTTTCAACAAAAAATGGTATAGTTAAATTTTCAGTTTAAAAACTTAATTTAAAAAAAATCCAATGATCAACCAGTTGAATCCTTTATAAAAAAGATTAATTTTTAACAAAATAAGTGAATTTTCTATTGAAAAAGATAGATTTTTAACAAAAAAATGGTATAGTTAAATTCTCAGTTTCAACACTTAAACTAAAAAAAAACGTTAACGTTTTTGAATCTCGACCAAAAAGAATTAATTTTCAAGAAAATACGTGAATTTTCGACCAAATAGTTCTGCATTAAAAAAATTAATTTTCTACCAAAAAATATAAATTTTTAAACAAATAGTTGAATTCCTGCTAAATTTTTTTGTCTTCAAATAAATAGTGGAATTTTAATCTAATTCATTTTTAACAAAAAACTGTCTTTTAACTCAAACATATGAATTTTCATACAAAAATTAATTTTGTACGATATAGTTTAATTTTCTACCAAACTAATGAATTTT
Organism: Druon quercuslanigerum; assembly: GCA_010014905.2. Lineage (NCBI taxonomy): Eukaryota > Metazoa > Arthropoda > Insecta > Hymenoptera > Cynipidae > Druon > Druon quercuslanigerum. The sequence goes on from JAAAKG020044358.1 coordinate 9,837, forward strand.
CACGTTTAAATTAATTTTCTACAAAAAAGTTTTAAATATTCAATCAGAAAATATAAATTTTTAACAAAAAATTGAATTTACAGCCATACAATTGAATTTCAAAAAAAAAAATTTTAATTTGAAATCAGAATCAATTCAATTGTTAAAAAAAAACAGGAATTTTCAAAAAGAAATTGAAATTATCAACTTAGACAGATTAATTTTTAAACAAACAAAAATGCCTTTTAAATAAAAAAAATCAATGAAATAGTTGAATAATCAACCAGAAGAATATTTAAACAAAGTAGGTTAATTTTCTATCAAAAAATATAAATTTTTAAACAAATAGTTGAATTTTAAACCAATTCATTTTTAACAAAAAATTGATTTTTAACCCTAAAATATAAATTTTCATGCAAAAATGAATTTTATACGATATAGTTCTCTACCCAACTAATGAATTTTTACGTTTAAAATTAATTTTCTACAAATCAGTTTAAAATAAATATTCAATCAGAAAATATGAATTTTCAACAAAAATGTTAATTTACAACCCAACAGTTGAATTTCCAACCAAAAAATTTTTTATTTGAAATCAGTATCAGTTTAATTGTTAAAAAAACAAAAATTTTGAACAAGATATTGTAATTATGAACCTAAACAAATTAATTTTTAAACAAACAAAAATGCCTTTTTAATCAAAAAATAATCAATAAAATAGTTGAATAATCAACCAGATGAATTTTAAACAAACAAGGTTAATTTTCTACAAGAAAAATAAAAATTTCCAACAAAATACATATTTTTCAACGAAATAGTTGAATTTTCAACTTATAAAAATTAAATTTAAAACGCGATATTTAAATTTTTAAATTTAGTTTATAAGTTTTTAGATTCTTCAAAAAAAAAGAATCTGGTCAAACTAGTTTATCTTTTAGACAAATAGTTCAATGTGAAACAAAAAATATTAATTTTCAATTTGATACTTAAATTAAAAGAGATTTTAATTTGAAATCAATTTCAGTTGACTTAAATCAAAAAAGATTTTAATTTAAAATCAAAATTAGTCGAATTAAACCGAAAAAGATGAATTTACAACAGAATAGTTTAAATTTAAACCAAAGAGGCGAATCTAAAAAAAAAAAATTTCAATAATGTAGTTGAATCCTAATTCAAAACATAATAATTTTTAACAAATCAGTTGTCGTTTTAATTTAAAAAAATTAAATTTCTTCCAGAATAGTTGAATTTTAAATCCAAAAAGTCGAATTTTCAAGGGAACAATTTGAAATTTTGACGAAATCAACTTTTAATAAAAATAGTTCTAATTTTCTCATTAGATTTAATAAATTTCGCATTTAACAAAAAAAAATTGAAAAAGCGGAAGTTACCGAAACATTGGTAATTATTTTTTACAAATTTTTTTTATTGTGTATTAAAAAAGACAATAAAGGGGATTTTGTTACTTCCCTTTTAATTTTTCTCTCCTCTTTTTTTATTTTTATCCCAAAAAAATCTCTTTTCTTTTTCAGAAAAATTTTATGTTGGTCGTCGAGATTGGGTCGTTGGATTCTTGTTTTTATTTTCAGTAAATTCTCCACATTAGTTTGATTATCAGACGCTAAATAGGATTTCAAATTTGATTTTAATCTCCTTTATACATTTCTTTATTTTTAATTATCTTGGATAAGATTTTTTCATGTAAAGTCTCCTGTCTTTTAAACTTTCTGAGATACAGGAAACATTGAATTATCTTACGATAAAAATAAAAAAATTATTTCACAATGTCGCTCGCTTGATATGATCGTTTAGAGAGGCAAATGGACAAAAAGTGCACAATGGTGGAACGATTCAAGCTCTACTGCAGAAGGTATACAATATATATATACCAAATCGTTTGAGGTTAATGCTATTGTTCCACTGTGATATCAATTTCACTTCGAATAGGTATAATATAGGTTTCCCCATTTATTCTGATATGTATATATGTATATAGTATGTACACAGAGACCTTAAAGATAGAGGGAGGAATGGGAAGACGCCATGGAAACGACGATACCTTCCCTTAAGGAAGTTAGCCTAGCAAACTGCATACAATCAATTTCAAAAGTTGCCTATCTTTAAAATGATTTATAAAATCGAAAAGCCTACAAAACTACATACAATCAAT
>JAAAKG020044369.1:8697-18777 GCA_010014905.2 Druon quercuslanigerum
TTTTGACAATTTAGACAACGTTTTTTAATAACCCTTTGAAATTAATTTTTCAAAATAAATCATTTACAATTTTTTAAAGAATCTTAATAAAATTTGTTAGTTCGAAACCTTTCAAATTTAAAAAAAAAAGTTTTTTAATCCTGAAAAAGTAAAAAAGAATTCTTCAAGGTCTTTTTTGACAATCTTTTTTAATAATCCTTTGAATTTGATTTTTCAAAATAAATCATTCGCTATTTTTTAAGAATCCTAATAAAATTTCGTAGGTTGAAACATAAAAATTTGAACCCATGAAGGTGAAAATATTTTTTTATCAAAATTGAACTGCAAATGAAAGATCTTGATGTGGAAATCTTTTGAATTTTAAGTTTTTAAAATTAAAGCTTGAGAAAATTGTATTTCAAAATTTTTTAATGTAAATGCCTTTAAACACTTTGTTTAAAATTTATTTGAAATTATTTAACTGAAACTTTTTTTACTTTTACAAATAATTACAATTTTCTTTTTAAAAACGAACCCTTTTTAAATTATAAGTTAAATTACAATGTTCAATTCTTATTGGTACATCAAAATTAAATTTTGTTTTAAAATCTTTTCATAAAATAAAATTTATTTCGAAAATCGACCTGTCTCATACATTTTTTTGAATTTTATAATTTTTAATTATTTTTGGTATTGTTTCCAAACATCTAAATATCTTTAACACAGTTCGATTTTGTCCTCAAATTTGTCAAAAAACCTGCAAAATAAAAAAAAATGGTTGCAGATCTTTTTTAATAATTTTGGAAACGAATGTTCGATTAAAAATATAAATTATCAACCAAAGAGATGAATTATCAAATAAAATTATAAAATATTCTACTCGATTAGTTGAATTATTAGTTTCAAAAATTAATTTTCAACCAGAAAACAAATTTTCAACAAAATAGTTAAATTTGTATTAAAAAATATTCATTTTTTACCTATATTAATTTTTTGCCTGAAATAGTTTAATTTTAAACTAAAAAGATAAACTATCCTAAAAATTGATAAATCTTTATTTTAAATAGTTGAAGTTTTAAGCAAAAAGATTAATTTGAAACCGAGAAGATTAATTTTCTACCAAAATATGTACATTTTCAAACAAAAATTGAAAAAAATGAAAAAGCTAATTTTCAACTGAATAGATAAATTTCCAACTAGAATGATAGAATATCTAAGTAAATTAGTTAAATTTCCAGGTTAAACAATTATTTTTAATTTAAAAAAAAAAAACGAATTTTCGACGAAAAATATAAATTATCACCCAAAGAGATGAATTTGCTACTAAAATTATGAAATATTCTACTTGATTATTTTAATTATTAGTTCTAAAAATTAATTATCAACAAGAAAGTTAAATTTTATATTCAAAAATATGAATTTTTTACCCAAGACTAATTTTCTACCAAAAGACGAATATTGAACTAAGCACAAACAACAAAACATATAAATTTTCAGTCATAAAATTATTTTTCTGCCAAAAAATATGAATTCTCAATAAAAAATGTGATAGTTAATATTTCAAACAAAAATTATTTTAATTTTAAACCGAAAAAACATTCTATTTCAATTAAAAAAGACGTCTTTTCAACAAAAGTTGAATTATCCAACTAACGAGATTTTTCAGTCAAGAGAGAAAAAAATATAAACCCAACTGTGGAATTTTCAAGCAAAAAATTGGACTGTTAAGCAAAAAGTTTAAAATTTCAATTAAAAACATTAGTATATAATTTTATATCACATTTCAATAAAAAGTTGAAACACGCTTTTGCAAAACTTCCTTGACTGAAAAAAATTCAGTTTTTGATACAAAAATTGTTATCTCTTCTTATTAGAACATCAAATATTATATTTTTTGTTGAGAAAAAATCATTTTTTTAGTTCAATATTCATATCTTTGTATGACAATTTAACTACTTTGTTGAAAAATTTTTCATTGGGAAATAATCTTCTTTGGTTAAAAATTTAACAACTTGGTGAAAAGTGAATCTACTTTTATAAAAAATTCATTTTTTCTGATTTGACGATTTATTGTTTTATTTCAAAATTTTACTTTTTTCTGAAAAAATCATATTTTTCTTTAAAAATTCAACTATTTCGTTGAAGATAAACTTTTTTGTTGAAATTTTGCCACATTCGAAATTTTAAAAAACCTTTTTGAATAGCTTTCAAGAGTTTTTGAAAATTCCAACCTGTCAGTGTCTCCATAAATGTTACCATGAAATATTCAATAATTTATCTGCTCTATATGGTGACAAAATATTCTACAAATTTGTAATTATCAAAGAAATCGATATAAAAGAGAGCAATTTTTAGACTCTTTACAAAACTATAAAAATATCGTCAGTAATATAAATAAACTAAATACTTTAAAATAGCTCTCTTTTTATTCAAGAAATTGCGCAAAAATCGTCCAAATTGGGACACTGTCCATGACACAGTGACTTTTATCCTCAATGAAATAAAATTTATGGCCTAAAATAGTGTCATAACCTACCTGCGAGTGTTATTTTTTCTAGTCTCGTACTAGCGTAACAAACACAACGAACTGACCCAACAGAAGTATTTGGAAAGAAACTTGAGACCGACCTCATAAGCAAATTGGAGAGCCTCATCCTCTGATGTCCAATAATTAAATCCATTTTTTGTAAAAAGGCCGCTCTGCCTTTTGACTTTGCTAACCAACGAGCACGGAACCTACGCGGATCTGACCATTTAAAATTAATTAATGAATTAATAATGCACTGATAACTGATAACCTTAAACTTGCAGACACTCACAATCCTATTATCCCATTTGCAGCACTATAACATATGTTTAATCTTCCTTCTCAATAGAAATTTTATATCAAATCTGATTTCTCTTGATCAGAACAGATGATCCCCATTATTCCTGTCCCGCAACCACGTTCTCCAACGTTCTCCTCGACTCACGACTTCTCCGCACTTAACACTTTCTCCGGTTCGATACGTCAGAAAACGTAAGCAGGATGCCAGCATGCCACCAACCTTACAAAAATAAAAATTGAAATTCTCTTTTCAAATTTTTATCAGACAAAAAATAATTAAAAATCAATAATTCGATTTTGCAATCGTACTCGTAAAAAACACGATTAAAAATGTAAAAATTACATTTTTGTTTAAATCGTAAAAAAATAACATTAAAAATAAATAAATTAAGTTATTTGGAAAATGGCACAAGGTTTGGAAAAAATTAGCAGACAAAAAATGGCGGTAATTATGATTTTTCGTATTTTTTTTTTACATGTAAGTTGTTTATATAACATGAAATACTATTTTGCATAAATAATTTAATGTTTACATAAATTTTTTAAACAATTTATTATTGTTTTTCTGAATTATTCAACTTTCTTTTAACTTTTCAGTTGTAGAGCGAGGCAAGAATCAATCAAGGATAACACAAATAATTGTTTAAACAATTCATTATTATTTATAACAATTTCATCTTTAAATAATAATAAAAACTTGTAGTTTTTTTCTAAAATTTTCGATTTTTGGTTCACTTTTCAATTAGAGTGTAGTAATAATAATTGCGATTTTACAAACATAATAATTGTATTCAAAGAGAATATTATTTCAAATAATAATAAATTAGTTAAACAATTGTTTTTTTTTTTTACACGGAAAGTTAAATATATATTTATAAAAAACGGTCAATTTCTATCATTACTTAAAAAGAATACTATTAAAAATAATAATCAATTGTTTAATTTTTTTTAAATTTGAATTTATTACTATCTCACTCTAATTAAAAAGTGGACAAAAAGTTCAAAAATTTGTTTAAATTTGTTTTTTAAAAAAATGTATATAAATACCTAATTATCAGTGAAAAAAATGGAAGAAAAGATTCCCAATGCATTTTTTGACGACTCTAAATTCTATACTTATTTTTTAATATGTATATAATATTATTATTTGTGCGCTAAGCGCGCGTGTGGTTTTTAATTTGGAAAAAAAATCATTCTTAATTCAAAATAAAAATTTCCAATGACTATTTATTTTTTAGAATTATATATTTGTTTTTAAGATTATATGATAATTATCCTAAGATTCTTGATTTTTTTTTTAATTGAAAATTTTACTTATGTTATTTCAAAATTTTAGCAAAGGAATTCGTCTTTAACCAAATAGTTGAATTTTTCAAAAAAAGAATTCTGACGAAAAATTTAAATAGCTGGTATTTAATTCAAAAAATAATTTAAAATGGAAAAAAGGTTAATTCATCCGAAAAAGACAGATTTCAACAAAAAAAAATTGACTCTTTAACCAAAACTAAAAATCAATTAAATTTTTTACTAAAAAGATGAATTTAAATCCAAGAAAATTAACTTCATACGAAAAAAGAATTTGCAACCGAAAATGTAATAAATTAATTAATTTTAAAAAATTAAAAAAACATGAATATTCAAAAAAAATTAATTTTTAACTAAATACATGAATTTTCAACAAAAAAAAACAAACAAAAAACACTAATTTTCCAGAAAATGTTCAAATTTCCAATCAAAGAAATAAATCATTAACCAAAAAAATTAATTTGAACCATTTATTTCAACTAACAATCAATTGAATTTTTCACCAAAAAGATTAATTTAAATCCAAGAAAATTAACTTCATACAAAAAACGAATTTTCAACCAAAAATCTAATAAATTAATTAGTTTTGAAAAATTAAAAAAATATGAATTTTCAAACAAAAATTTAATTTTTAACTAAATACATGAATTTTCAACCAATAATGAAATAGTTAAATTGATTTTCAAAAAAAAATAATAATTTTCAGAAAGAATCTAACAAAGAAACACGAATTTTCAATAATATGGTCAAATTTCAAACCAACGAGATGAATTATTGAGCGAAAAAATTAATTTTTGACCAATGATTTCAACTTTTAATTAGTTAAATAAATTTTCATTAAAAAAGATGAAATTCAACCCCAGGAAATAATTTTACACCAAAAAAAAAAAATTTAACAAAACACATGCATTTTTTATCAGAAATTCATTAAATAAATAAATTTATTTTCAACCGATAACGTGAATTTTCAACCAAAAATGGAAGGTAAATAAATTAATTTTAAAGCCTATACATTTGAATTTTCAACGAAAAAGTTCGTTTTTAACCAAATACATGAATTTTCAACCAAAAAAATAACGAATTTTCAAAAAAATGGTCCATTTTTTAAACAAAGAGATGAATCGTTAACAAAAAAAAATGATTTTTGACCAATTATTTCAACTTACAATTAATTGAATTTTAAACGAAAAAGATCAATTTCAATATAAGAAAATTACTTTTCTACAAAAAAAAAATGAATTTTCAACCAAAAAAATAAATTTTCAACCAATAACGGAGTTAGATTTATTTTCAAAAACAAAAAATTGAATTTTCATCCAAATATTTTAATTTTTTCCCAAAGAAATTAATCTTCAAATAAAAAAAATGAATTTTTGTCTAAGTAATTCAACTTTCAAACATGTAAAAAAGAATTTTTCAACCAAATAGTTTCACTTTAAACCAAACAAGATTAAATTCCTAGCAAAGATTTTTTACCCAAAAATGTTGTATTTTCAACAAAATAATTAAATTTTGAACCGAAAAAAATTGACTTTTCAACACAGAACAATTTTTCAGTGAAAAAAAGAAAAAAATCAAACGAATTGTTGAGATTTTAATAAATTTTCTACAAGATAAAATTATTTTAAATATAATAAGTAAGTTTTTTTATCAGAAGAATGATTTTTAAACAAAAAGTTTCAGTTTCTAACAGAATAATTTAATTTTTAACCAAAAAATAACATTTTTACCCAAAACAACATTAGGCCTCGAATAATGATTATTTAATAATAAAATTAGGTTTTATTAAAAGGATAAATTAAAGAGAGAAAAAACACTGGAAACCTTTAAGTGGAAAGTACTGGAAAGGAAAAATAAAAATTTTTTCTATTCATTACATATTTTTATTAAAAAAATATTAGAATACAAATAATCACAAATATTTTTTATCAAGAGAAACATTCATTTGCACCAACTTGAATAATTATTATATAATACTGGAATACAAAAATTCTGTTTTTAATATAGATAAAGAAAATCTCAAGAAGTCCTGCTTCCAAAACACAATAAAGAAGAATATCGGGAAAATTTTATTGAAAAAAGTTAACGTGTTCCAGACCTTCAGGTAAGTAGCTTAGTCCGGAAACATCTTTGTGTTTCATATTGTAACCTTTTCCATATCCTGAAAAAATTATTTGTTAAACTAATTTTATTTTTATTATTTATTTAACTATTAACTTTTTCTCTTTTCCTATTTAATTTTCAATACATAAAAAATTATGATTGAAGCTATGAAAATAGATTTTTAAACAGAAACTGAAAATTTAGCAAACGACACAGATTCAACATTTTTTAAATATTTTGAAATAAAAATACTTCAAATATTTGACAAAAATTTATATAGACTTCAAAGATTACAAAAGATTTTTAACGGATCCAAAGATTTCAAAGATTACAACGTTATTTAGACAATTTCTATTTTTATTTTTAAAAAAAGTTATATCAGATCATAAAATTGTTAAGACAAGTATAATTTGTTTTACAAAAATTAATCACTTTTTTTCGAAAATTCAACTTTTTAGCTTAATTTAACTGTTTTTTAAACCTTTTTTTGGTTGAAGCTTCAAAAAGTTTTTTTTTACTGAAGATTTTTATTGAAGATCTTTGATTTAAAATTGCACTTTATAGTTAAAATTTTTTAAGTTTTTTTAGTTGAAAAATAAATTTTTTAAGTGAAAATTTAAATATTCAATCTTTCATCGAAAATTTGTCTTTTTTAGTTAAACAAATTAATTTTTAAGCAAGAAACCATTTTTTATGAAAGTAGTTAAATTTTAAAACAAAGAGATGAATCTGAAACCAAAAAAAATTATTTTAAACAAATTAGTTCAAACTTTAACTCGAAAATATGAATTTTTAACAAAAAGTTATCTTTTAACCTAAAATGGAACATTCAAATTTTCAGCTTAAAAAATGAAGTTTCAATAAAAAAATAAAAACAAATTTTCAATAAAAAAGATGAATTTTCAACCGAAAAGGAGGAATTTTTAATAAAATTGTTGGGTTTTAAACACAATGATTAAATTTTTAATACAATAATACTATTTTTAACCAAAAATATAAATTCTCAACAAAGAAAATTAATTTTTACAAAAAAAAGAAGAAAAACGAATTTTCAGCAAAATAATTAAATTTGTAATCAAAGAGATCAATCCTCAAATTTTTTTTTTAGAAACCAAAAAATATTTTAAATTTACATTAGAAGCAGTAGAATTATATAAAAAAAAGTACTTTTAACCAAGAAGATTTTTTCTGCCAAAAAAGACAAATTTTGTAACAAAGTTTTAACTAAATTTTTAAATTTTTAATCGAATAATGCAATTTTGATCAAAAACTATGGATTTCAACAACAAATTTCATTTTTAAATTTAAGAAAGGAGTAACTTTTTGCAACAATTTTGAAATTTCAACACAATAATTAAATTTGTAATCGAATAATACACTGTTCAACCAAAAAGATGAATTTTCAACAAAGTAGTTTAAATTTCTTCAAAAAAAAGGCAAATTTTCATAAAAACAGTTAAATTATTAACGAAAAAGGATGAATTTTTAGAAAATTTTTTGAATTTTCAACACAATAGTCAAATTTTCAAACGAATAATAAAATTTTTAACAGAAAAAATTAATTTTCTACCAGATACTTAAATTTTCAATTTAAAACATAATTTTCAACCAAAAAGACGTTTTTTCAAGGAAAAAGTTAACTAATAAACCAAAGAGATGAATCTTCAACAAAAATACACAAATTTCAACAAATATTTTAATATTAATTTGCAACCTAAAATGGAATATTAAATTTTCAGATAAAAAAATTTAATTCCAAGAACAAAAGAAACGAATTTTCAACCAAATATTTAAATGTTGAACCAAAGAAATCAATATTTAAACAAGAAATTAATTTTTAACAAATTAGTGGAACTTTTAAAACCAATTAGTTGAATTTTCAACCAAAACAGATGAACTGTCAAGAAAAAATACATTTTCAAAAGAAAAGATTAATCTATTTACCAATAAAAAAAAACGAATTTCCATCAAAAAAGTTAAATTTTCAATCAAAAGGGATAAATTTTTAACAAAATACATTAATTTTCAATCGAATGTTTTAATTTTAGTTGAAAAAATTCATCTTCAACCAAAAAAAAAAGGTTTTTCAGGAAAATAGTTAAATTTTAAACCAAAGAGATGAATCTTTTTCTAGGTAAATATAATTTTTTATACGAGTTTATTATAAATAATGTTTTTTTTAGTTTCTAGGATAAAATAATTAAACAATACTAAAAACATAATTATTAATTTCTTGAATTTGTCATTAAAGTCCATGAACTTGAATAATAATTAAAACTGATTTTTATTTTATCTACTCATACTTAAAATTCAGTGCATATTTACGTAAAATATTGCGAGTCCTATATTGAAAATTAATTTATACCGCTTCAAATTCCGAACTTTTCGAGTTCAGAAAACAGAAAGATTAATTTTCTGTCAAGAAAGACATTTTTTCAAAAAACTATATGAATTTTTAAGAAAAAAGTTGAATTTTAAACTAAAAAAGTTCAAGTTTCAACAAAAAATGGAATAGAAGATTCACTTTTACCAAAGAAGACGAATCTTATAAAAAATAAATGAATTTTAAATTATTAAAGATAAATTGGCAAACAACAATTCAAAAGTTAAATTTCCAAGAAAAAGATTAATTAATATCGAAAAACTCAACATTTTCAATTCAAAAAGATAATTGAATAGTTATATTATCAGAAAAAATAATAATTATCAACAATAAATAAACAAAGGAATTTTCAACAAAAAGTTTAATTTGCAATTGGATGAATTAAATTTTTGTAAAAAAATTAATAAAAAATTAATTATAATATTAATTTTCCACGAAAAAATAAATTTTCAACCAAATAGTTAAATCTTCATGCCAAAAAGTAGAATTTTCTATAACAAAAGTGAATTTTTTATAAATCATTTTTTTTTTTAATTTAAAAAACTTGAACTTTATTCTAAATTGCTGAATTTACAAGCCAAAAAATCGAATTTTCCACCAAAAAAGATGAATTCTCAACAAAATAATTTAATTATCAAAAAATAACTAAATTTTTAATAAAAAAAAAAAGATAAATTCTGAACCAGAAATATAATAGTAGAGTTTTGAATAAAAAATAATAAACTTTTAAATTTTTAACTAAAAGAGATTCATTCTGAAACAAGAATATAATAGTGGAATTTTTAGGAAAATAAGAAAATTAATTTTCAACAAAAAACAGGGCTTCTTTATCAGATAATCAATTTTCATTTCATCGGGACCCATTTTTGATTAAAAAAAAGATCAACTGAAAAAGTTAAATTTTCAATGAAAAAATTAATTTTCAGCTAAAGAAAAAAACGAGTTTTTAACAAAATAGCTCATTTTTCAATCCAAGAGATGAATTTTTAATTAACATGATGACTCTTTAACGAAAAAAAATTAATTTTTAAGAAAAGAAAAAGTGTGAACCATGTAATTAAATCTTCACGAAATTCCCACAATTTCAGGAAGTGCGCTCTAATTGAATTATATTAAATTTTTAATTAAAAATATTATATTAAATTTATTAATAATTTATTAAATTAAATAAGGACTAAATAATTATTTTAAAATAAGGATTTTACAATTTCAAATCAATAAAATAATTGCAATAATAATAATTTGTACTGTTGTAAATGAAATTTATTTAATTATCAAAAAAGAAAAATTAATTTTTATACCTTTTGTATCAGGGTTAGTTTAAAATTGTCGAAATTCATTTAAAATGTAACTTTAATGAATATTTTAAAATTCATAAAAATATTAATATTATGATATTCTACATAAATGAATTAAATTCATAAAATAATTGTAAATAAACATTTTCTATTTGTATTATAAAATAAATTTAATATAAAATAAT
>JAAAKG020044380.1:0-18776 GCA_010014905.2 Druon quercuslanigerum
ACCGGCTCAGGGATCGAACCCCGGACCTCTGAGGTGAAGTCCGAGCGTCTAACCACTGAGCCACCGAGGCTCTTTTTCACTCTTTATTTGTATATATACACTTTTGCTAAGTATTGTCTTGATAAAATTGTAATATTAAATAATTTCAAAAACTCACGGAAAAGTTGGAAGTTGGAGTTTTAAGAGAATTTGTTTTTAACTGTAATTGCGTTCCAGGAATTTTTTTGTAGACTTTTTTTTCTTCAAAACATTTGACTTTTCATCGTTTATGATATAAAGCATAATATAACAATATATCAGTTTAATTCAACAATTATTTACACAACCCTAACAAATTCTACCCGAAAGTACATAAAATAAGTATTTATTTATAATATTGTTAATAATAGACGTAATTACTTTCGCATACATGTTATCATTACGAAAATTAATAATGAATTGCTTCATTGTAACAAAATCAGTAAGAAAAAGCACGAAATAGATAATAATCTAATTAATACAAATAATAGACTGGTGCCTTGTATGGACTATATATATATATATATATATATATATATATGAATTCGCTTTAAATAATCGGCTTTTCCTAAAAAGCTTGAATTCGGAAATTATTTACACTGTTGAACAATAAAAATATTTAAAATGAATTATTCATATTTTCTAAGTCTATCTACGTTAAATTTTTATACATATCGAGTTTATTTTCTTTTATAAAAAAAAATTGCAGTGAAAAAATAATTATATTGAAACAAAAATTGATAAATATACTCAATAAGTTTTCTTAAAACTTCAATGCTGATAATTTCTAAAAAAAAAGCTTTCAAATCCGTTCACAATTGCGACCTGCAGACTATTTTGAATTGTAAATTCCCGAGCCAGCCCACTGTGCAGAGGGAAAAGTAAAACCCAACGGTTTTCTTTTCACTCCTGACTTTGCCTGAGCCTGCCGGGCACTTCGCGATTTGACTAGGCAGAGCCCGAAATGAAAGTGCTACTTCGGATATTGCCTGACACCGCTCAGTCAATTCGCGCAGGGACTAGGCACACTGCGGTGTGACGACACATCGGATATATATATAAACTATTTGTCATAACGACAAATCTACCGTGAGATAGGCGGTATATACATATATATATAGATTGATATACAGAGTATGTTTTCTCAAATTTTTGCAATATGTGCAGCCAGGCTCGTTTTGAATGCATTTATATGTTTTCGTATGGGATAAGGTATTTTAATGCCGTCCTTTCTGTTTCAAAAGAATCATCTGCAAAAAATTTTTGTTTACTACAGTTTCTATAGGATTTTTCGCACTTTCGTGAATGTGGACAAGAGAATTGTTTGAAAAAATTATTACTTGATCTTCAAAACTGAAAGTACAATATTTATTGGCTCAGAAAATGTACAAAATTTCATTTTTTAAGGGCAGGTAGAAGTAAAAGGAGCTGCGCGTTTACATCCGGAGCAGTCCTATCTGAGGTTTGATCCGCCCACCACCAGCCCCAAAGCCCGCACAGTATCGGTGTTTCACTGTTATATTTTTTTAAGGCCGATGATTACGGAAATGGTGCGAAAAATCCTATATAAATTGTGGTAAAAAACAGTCATTTAAATCGATATTAAAGGAGCAGACATACTTGCAAAAGATGGTTCCCCTGAAATATAAGTGGATATTTAATTTTACGAAAATCAAAAAAAGCATTGTATCCTTCAAGGCTTAAAAATCAAAATCCTAAGATTTCTTGGTTGTCTCATACGAAAACAGATAAGTAGATCCACAATTTTTGTTCCCTCTCCTTCGTTAATTAGTTGTTCAAATGACAAAAATGTTTCCACACAAACTACCATCCAATTGCATTACACTTCTCCCAAATTCAAGTTCGGTCCAAGAAAGCCCGACTTTTTGGTTGAATAACGCGCAGATAGCTTCGCGCTCCACAATGAATTAAGAAATGCGCGCTCGGTCTTTGTACTTTCAACACATTCGTGCATAAACCTTTAAAATTAAAGATCAACCCATCGGCAATGTAATGTGGTTATTGTGAATTTTTTTTTCTTAAAGCACTTTCGGTTTTCATGGACACATTCTCATCACATATATTGCGTTTTGCACTCCATTAAAGTTCATATATCCAGAATGCGAATTTTTTTATATTCTGTTTACATTTATTCTGTTTAATGTACATTGTATTAATTTCTGTGTCTCGGTCCGGGATAGCTTATTCAACTACACTTTACCCCGATATACGCACACTCAGTGCATATTTCTAGGGTGCATATATCTAGAATTGAAGACCTCGGAATTTTGGTGATGCTGGGACACTGGATACAAGAACAAACAGCATGATGGCTCTTAACATGCGTCAAAACAAAACAGAAATGGTTTATGCGGCCATCCCTGTTTGCGTTTAGATTCCCTCGATTTATCCTGGAGGCCACAGAAGTCATGTCTGAAACCGTTCTTATATCGGGAGTTGAGTTCCTTTGCAAAATAAAGTACACATTCCTTTTTTTGTCACAATTTTAATATTTGTTCCATATTTGGCATTAATCCTTATTACCAGCTACCCTGAAAAATCTATTATTTCAATAAATATATATTATTAGAAATCATAGTACGCCCAGTTATTGAAACATACGTATTTTCATTGTATTTATTTTTAATTACAGAAAGTGAGCGACCAATAAAAAAATGGTCGAAAGCATATTTTTTGATATAATTTAGATGAACAATTAGATAATTTAACATTTTACTGTAGCTTGCTTCGTTTTTCCAAAAATGGTTATTTTTATTTTTAATGTTACTTTTTTCGATTAAAACAAAATCTACGCGTCATATCAAAAAATGATTAATAACAAATTTCTAGATCAATTTTGGGTGAACTACTTTTCCTTATTCTTTTTGTATCTTGTGTTGTTTTTCTAAATATTAAATTTTTTACTTTCTTTTTTGCGACTAAAACAAAAAACTACGCCCCCTGTCAAAAAAGATTTATAATAAATTTGTGGATATTTTTGGTTGAACAAATTTGTTATATTTTTTCAGTTCTTGTGTCGTTTTTCCACAAAAATCTGTTTTAATGCTAAATTTTAGGATTCAAAGAAAAACTACGCGTTTAATCAGTAAATGAATAATAAGAAATTTTTTAGATCATTTTTAGGTGTACAATAATTGTGTATTAAATTTTTTTTGTATCTCGCATGAATTAACCGAAAAATGGAGTTTTTATATGTTAGTATTTTTTTTCGTGGCTGAAACTAGAACTGTTTGTCAAAACTTTTTGATAATAAACTCGACCTTTCTTTTTGGTTTCTTAAAACGTGTGTCAAAGCAAAATCTAATGCGATTAGTCTTTCAAAAGTTATAAGGTATACACTATACCCCTATGTTTACACTACATAGATAATTTACTGATATTATTAATACATTCTCATCATAATGAGAAGGTATTACTATTATGTGAAAACTGACTATCCCGGATTACTTTAAATTTCCACGTTTAGATACTCCCTGAATCTGAAAAAATAGGTTTTGAGATGGTGTCTGTACGTAGTTGTTGCCTATATACCGGCTAACTTTTGAGAGACTAGTCTGAATGGATTGTGCTTTGGTATATGTTTTATTTGACTATAAAGAAAGGTCCAGTTCGTTAATAATTCTTTTTTGGTCAACAGTTCTGATTTCAACCTCAAGAAAAAAAATTCACTTTGCGAGTCAAACTATGCAAGATATAAAGAAAAGTAAGACAAAAATTATGCACTCAAATAATATTGAAAAATTTGCTCTAAAGCATTTTTTATAGGTCGCTTAGTTTTTGTTTTAACCGTAAAAAACATTATAAATAAAATAATAAAATGTTCAGAAAAACAACGTAAGATACGAAAAAAAATAATTACACAAAACTTGTTCCCCTAAAATAGACATATAAATTTGTTACTAATCATTTTTTGATTTAATCGTAAAAAATATAATTAAAAACTTATTGAACAAAACGACGCAAGATACAGTAAAATGTTTGATTATCAAATTGTTCACCTAAATCAGATCGACAAATTTACCATCGACCAATTTTTTATAGAACGCGCACAATATTAAAACACAAATTGCACATTATAAATTGTAATATTATACCTTTACTGAAATGATACATTTTTTATGGTACCTGCAAATAAAAATTAATTCAAAAATGAGGAACAAGTATTAAAGTAATCATGAAAAATAAAATTTGTACTTCATTTTGCAATATCTGGATAAGCAGTTGCGGAACGAGGTACAGAAATTAATATGATATAAATTTAATATAATAGAGTTCAACATAATATAGAAAGGTTAGCGTTTTGAACGTATTTTAATCGATCGCGAAGAGAATGCACCCGCGCAGCAGGCAGTTTTTTAAAAATTCTTTCTCTAGAAACGTAAAACTAAGTTTAGTTACAAAATTGCTTCAATAATAACTTTTTTAGTAACTAGTATAGGAGAATTAACTCACCTAGTGCTCCATAACTTTGCGGCCACTTCGCACGACTGTACTCCAAACTGGGACTGAAAGCCGATGTATTTCTGTCAAAAGAGTCCCTTCTACCAGTCGATGAAGTACTGAGTCCCAAACCTGCACAAGATTAGACATGAAATCTTAAAAAATGAACTTAATTATCTACAAATTCAATGATTTCCATTTTCACTTTGAAATGCATGCTCGATTTTTACAATAATACGAATATTAGAATAGTGTTCGTTTCTTCCTTTCTGTTTATAATTAGTCCCAAAATATCAGAAACCAGGAGAAAGTTGACTTGGCCAAGGAGAATTCGAATTCAAATCCCAAGGGTCTAGTGGAGCGCCTGATAATTAGATAAGATTTTTACAAGTGAGCAGGGAAGAGAATGTTACTTCCATATTAATGTTATACACATTTACTGGAGAAAACCCCCTTGTGAGGGAGCCACATCCCTATAATTAAAAAAAAATCTAATATAATTGAAGTAGGCTTCCTAAAGGGAAGACAACTTTATAGAAATTACTGATATGTTCAGTAGCATTATATTGATGAAAATTTTGATCTCCCATTAGATTTTATTAATTATAATAAATAAAAGGTACTTATTTACATGTATGTTGTAATAGACAAATTCCCTTTGCACAGTTGTTTCTCATGTCAAAAAAAAAGTTATTTGAGAAGGAGAAGTAAATAAAAATTTAAATTTTTCTTTTCAGGGGTAGTTTTGTAAGACCTAGAGATTAGGTGTTTACTTTTTTTCTATTTATAAGCGGCAGTAAACGTCAGAGATATCGGGATTAGTGAGTCACACTTGAATAGTCATCCTTTTTAGAAGGAATCGGAATGTAACGAAAGAAAAAATTATATTCTATTTTGTTGCATTAAAATATTGTGTACCGAAATAATTTAGTCTTCAGGATGTAATTTTCATCCACTTAATTTCCGGTCATTTCGCGACTATCAATATCAAATTTCCTCTTAGTAAAAGCACGAATAAAACACACCTAACATAAGGTTATAATTACAGTTAACCCTAGAGTAATTGCCGGATTTGGTCTAATTTGGCAACATTTCTCGGAAACATAAACTCGGAGGGCCTTATCTCCTGGGTTCACTGTATTTATCTTGATATTATAAATGCCCGGACAGTCCGGGCATCAACAGGGTCAAGTCTAAACGTATGGACCTTCCGAGGGTACGGGAGACCTGCAAAAGGGAAAGGAGCATGACTTGTGTACAGGTGTATAGAAACTATCTATTTATTAATTATTGAAGAGTGATTACAAAAAACTCTTATTAATTTTTTATTAAAGTTTAATTATAATATATATGTCTACAGCATATCTAGTTGATATAAAATCAACATAGTAGTAAATAATTTTTAACTGGCTTTTTGTAATCACTTCAATAAAGAACTGTTAATAACAATGAAATAAAAATTATATATAAGAAATATTTACCAATTAAAATACCAACAATAATTAACCGAAGATATTATTATGAAAAATAATACCTTTGATGTTAACTATACCTACGCATATAATTAATACATCGCAATTATATTATATTTTCTATATGGCACGAGCAGCGGTTATTGGCACCTTACGATAAAATTTAGAATTTAGGAAATAAATGAAAACATAATTATTAAACTCTAAAATAATTATAGGTATACATACATTAAAAATGTTACGCACAATGGAATGAAATGCTAAATTTATATTAACAATTAACAAAAACTTGAACAATTATTAAAAATAAGTATGCAGTCCTAAAATGATTGTCATCTCCGTCTCCAGTGCTTGATACTAATATGTACGAAGATAATAAAATTAAAGTCATCATTTAAATAAAAACAATATCTTCCTATGCTTTAAAAGAATAAATATATCCATGCCAACTAAAAGGCATTGAAAAATCACTGGCTATGTTGCACACTAGTTTTTGTGCATTAAATTATAATACAGGCGGTAAATTTGCCTCTAATAAATCCGAAACCTCATGCCAAAAGAGAGTCAATTTTACATTTTTAAACATTTTAAACATGTTATCTTTATGTTTTATAAGATAGAAATCAGATAATCACGTGCTTAATTTAAAAATAATTTTTAGAATCTAATAAAATGTATGAAAATAACGTAGAATATATAGAAAAATTATAATTGGTTTGTAAAGAATCTCCCAAAATGTACGTCTCGCTAATTCCATGCCCGTTCCTAATTCAGAATACTTGAACGCTGTCTTAGTAGATTTTATAATATAGTTTTTTCTTCAGGTAGCGCTTTTTGACTATACTACGATACGAGATAAAAGAATTTTTTAAATGAAAATTTAGGAATTTTTAAAAATCTCAAAATAAAATTCATCAAAATAAAATAAAATCATCCATACAACTGCGAATGAAGAACTCTATATTTGTTTCTATACGCCCTACTGTACATTATTTCGGTACAGAATAATGTAACGTAACAAAATGGAACAAAATATAAACCAACATTTCTTAAGAATGGTTTTGAGCGTTCTGGAAAATACTCATGTGTCCTGGGTGGTCGATTAAGTTCTTAAATTGCTAGTGATAAATGTTCTAATCTTGTAAATTTAGTCACCAACGAACTTTATTTTCTGGCGTAAATTCTTTTAATGCTAGTTAAATAGTAGGAAACTACTATTTTTATCACTTGTTTAAGGTAGTCAGAGTGAAGATGACTAGCAAGTTTAAAGAGGGGAGGGGGTCCTTGGAAATAGGGGGGGGGGCGTAGTGAGTTGATCGTATTCAACTTCAACTAACCCCTCCACCTTTCCAAGGTTCCCCGTTTAAAATGCCCCGTTATATTGAAAAATGAAAAAAAGTTCGTTGACTCTGTTGGATTAGAAACACAATCTTTGTTTACTAAACAACAACGTACCAACGGCCTTGGTCAAGAGCACTTTTATTATTCTTCGTAAAAAAATTTTATTTTAATTTACTTTCGATTATTAATTAATTTATACTTTTTATTCGTAAAGTTTAAAAAACAGTAAAATCCTGCTTTCGTTTCTATTGTACAATGAACTTCAATTAAATAATACGTACGAAAAATGCAAAGTGACATGAATGTATTAAAAAGATACATCCATAATAAAAATTGTGTTCAGAGAGAGACTTCATGGAAGTAATAATTATTTTTCAATATAAAATGCTGCCAAACCAATCTACAAAAAATATTTGAAATAGGAGAGTTTTCTAGATAAATTTTGTTAATTTTTTTTTAATCTACCGAACAAATGCATAAGGAATGTATTTTTACACTCTATTCTACAAAACAAGTTTTGAAAATGTTGGAGACAAAAACCCAGAGTAATACAATCTTAAGGCATTTTTTTTTAGTAGGCTCTCTGTTAGATGTTTTAAGAATATACAGAGAAAAAATTCCTCTTCCGAGTGTTCGTGACACCGTAAAATAAAAAATGATCAGAATCATCATCGGTTTGTTCTGTGCCATAGTATCGAATGTCCAAATCGAGAAAGGAAATCGGATGTTAGAATTTCGGGAAGTGAAATTGGACCTGGATCGGTGGCAGTACCTGTGCTCTGAAGTTGGGCTGGCGAGCCGAGCGCTCCGAGAGGAGAGCCACCGTAGCCCAGGGCCGCCAGACCAGCGGTCAATCCCGATCCCTGTTGTTGCGCCTGCTGTACGGCTACTGCCTGAGCTTGGGCAACCACTGCCGCTGCACTGCACGCTGCCAGACCTGCACCAAAAGCCCGCAACCCACACGAGCTCTTAATACTCAAATTAATTAGCAATTTTGTTACCAACCTTATACCGACTAAATTGAGCTGTTCAGCATCGCACAAACAATCAATTAAAAAACACAAAACGACTATTATTACGATTTTCATTTTCGTCTCAAGACTTTTTAGTCACGAAATGAATCTTTGCCTTCCATGGATACGTATGAATGTATGTATGAATGTATGTATGTATGTATGTATGTATGTATATACAAAATAGAAAGGTTAGGATTAATAACATACACGTACGTGAAAAAACAAGCTGAACAATTTTTATATATTACTTGAGGATACCTTTTCAATGGACGATAATATGGCCTTCTCGCTGTTACTTTTACTCTTCAGGTCGACAGAACGTTCCCTAATTAATTACTCGATTGTATAAATATATAAAACATAAGCACGAACATAGCAATTTTTGTTTTTATAATTATGTAGATTAATAAGATTAATAAGTTGCACTCTAAAGATTGAAAGATAGGAGGAAATATTGGATGATACTAATAATTCTATCTGTTATGAAATATTCACCAATTAAGGGCATGTGACACTTAACAAATATGCGGGGCATCACTCGCATCGGCCTTTACTTTTTAAGCCATGTTTTCCGATTATCTTTATATTTTCAGAATGTTCTAAGAAGAGCTTATCGTTATTGTTATTATTGTCAATAAATATCGCATGCAGTACTAAAAGTCAAAAATGAAATCCATTTTTACCTGTCTCTTAGGGTTTACAAGATATTTGTTGTTAAAAATAACAGTTAAGTAAGGTTACCCTCAGGGCTCAATGGAACGTTCCGTGCCCCCCATAAGCAAACATTGGAGCTCCTAAGAGTATCGAAGATATATATTATAGTGCTAAATTTGGGGGAGAATACCAAGGTCAAGATTTCCAGAATAAATGTTACAAATTCCACAAATTGTATTTCATTGTGTTAAAAGCTAAACCTTTCACACAACTGCCGTATTTACACTCAAAACGACTTTACAATAGGAATTAGAATACCAGAAAATCACGAACTACAATAATTTAAACTTCAATATTAATTTATACGCCACACATGCTCACACGTACATACAAATTGTACCCTCTTTTGTGACCAGAATAAGCATCGGATCGAAAAAAATTTCGGGACTTTTTTGCTTATTTTTTTGTGCACAACTCCCCCATAAAATTAACTACAGTACTCGCGGGACACCCTATATATATATATATATATATATATATATTATGCCATAAATTATTATATATTACTCAAATTTTATTTCCTTTTTTTTTAAATAAAAGCTAAAATATCATTTTTTTTACTGAGAAAAGAAGCAACAAAAATGACATAGGGCATTCCTAGAAAAACACAACCTAACTTTTGTTATTATACACTTATACACTGCAAGTCCCGCTAGAAAATTTGCCGTTATGGAGGACAAGGTGGTCCAAGGGGGCGAGAGAGAAGCGCTGCGAGCTCAGGGAGCAACTCAACAACCACGCAGAATTATATGAAAAAAGCGGGCAGTAGCCTCGGGGGTTAATCGTGTCGCCTGCTTCAGTAATTGTCAGCATGTTGCAAAAATATCGCAGGACATTCGCTTCAGTTCGCTTTTAGTCACTCAGTGTATAGGTTATGCGCATTACGAAAATCTCGAAAGAAAACATGAAGAAGCGTTTATCTTTCGAAGATAAAAATAAGCTTTTAGATGACGTGAAACCAGGTGCCTCAATACAGTCTATTCTGAAAAATATGGTATCTCTGAGAGCATGTAAAAGACGGTAAGAGCTCGCGAATTACTCAATGGCCACAAAACGTTTAAAGTAAGCAAGCAAAACAATATTTTAATGCATAACAGCACAATTTTGATTCTCATTTCAGCCAAATATTCATTTTACCTTTCTTTCAGACAAATTGAATGGGTATCATGCATAAAGCAGAAAAGGTTGTTTTGAAGTTATAATGTTTATTGAGATGCATACTAAAAGTATACTTGCAATAAATTATATATACCAAGTAAATTAAATTGAATAAATTACCAAAACTATTTATATAATTCAATTATATTATATATTACTGACGAAAATGATCTACTTGTCATTTGATTGGGTTGAAAATAAATACTTCTGAAATGCGAAATCACAAGTGTAAAAAATAATTCACTAAAATACCAAATTTCAAATTTGGAAAAACTACGACAATTCTAATTTCGACTGTAAGGTTATGTAGATTTTTGCTGTCATTTAAAAAGCCCACACAAAAATTATTATTTTCATTATGAAATAATAAAACCAAAATGGCAAAAATATAAAAAAAAATTTTTACGCGAAACTCCAACAGAAATGATTCACACGGCCCTGATTGTTGACGGTTAGGAGAGTCCCGAAATAGTGCGAAGGAGATGAAGGGTACTCTCGAAACGGCTCCTATAGTGTTACTGCAGTATATTTTAAACTAATAGTATCTTAAACCCATAAGAACTATGGGCGCAGTTCGGAAGTGATGTTGAAATTGACGGAAATATATTTCGTTTCTGGTTATTAGATAGCGAAGTCTATCTTTGCATAGCTTTGTGTAACTCCTATTAATTATTAAGTTCACAATTTAACTAGACAATGGGCAAAGCAACACACAAGTCAGGAAATTATTGTCGATGCCACGATCTACTAAAACAATTGAATATCAGAACTCGCGTTATGGACACCGCTCAAGTCGCGCTGAACGTCCTGCACTCGGTAACAGCTCAAAAGGTTACAGGAGAGTGGATAATAAGGTGAGTGTAATTATCAGTAATTATGAGAATTAGGTGAATGTTTCTTAAAAAAAGTTACTGGAAAGTGACAAGAAAAAATAAAGTGACTAAAAGTGACCGCGTGACAGCCCTTTCTATGAACAGATATCTTGCTCTAAGTTGGGTACACAATAATAAATATTACCCGCCAAAAGTTAAAGAAGTCGTAAATAGCATAAAAACATACCTTCAAATGGAATTCAAACCAGCAAATATATTATATTGCATGATTGATATTAGTCAACTCTCTTAAGTATAGATTTCCATTCTCGTTGACATTTTAAAGTTAGGGAACACTCTGCCGAAATAAAATCGAAAGGCTCATCACAAAAACTTACCACAGCTTGAATTAGAGGGTCCTGGAAAATCTTTTTAAGACGAGATCAACACGAACTTACCTAAACATTCTCCTGACGCATTACTATGAGACGTTGGGGTTGGTTGAGAGTATATACTGGGGGGTGGTGGGGCAGGTGGACCCGGTGGTGGTTGCGATGGGGCCCTGTTTACCAGAACGGGTGCTGGACTGACCAGTCGCATCGGCGTTGCACCTGATCCCAAACCACGGACTCCACCAACCATAATCGATCCATTTTGTCCCACTTCATAATAAGCTGGTATCACTTGGTATTGACCCTGAACCTAAAAGTAATTTACTCTAATTATTTTTTATCACATTTCAAGTATCAAATTTGGTTTGGAACATTTCTACTCATGAGATATCAAGTTGAAAGTATGGAAAATAAAATAAAATGCACAAAGAAAGGTTTATTTGACCCTGAAAGGTTTATTTGACCCTGAATGTTTATATTTGTAGAAATTTTTTTTCACTGCCCACGTGAAACCGGTAGTACGTGCCGCCGCTACAAGAAAAGTAGTATCTACAATTTGGATGAGTTCGCTATCTTGCTAATATCATACAACTGAATAATGGATTATTCATATAACATAGAAAAAGAAATAAAAAGATAATTAACTCTTGGCCGAATTGGTAATCTTTCATGTAGTAGTGCGAAATTATGATTTATTTTCTGTTTCAAGGTAAAACTGTAGCATTTCCATACAATTTATAACTTTTATGTACCTAATCTACAACACGTAATATGTTAAAAAATTAAAATACAAAATATTTTAACGAAACTGTCCTTCTTTTTCATAATAAATCGTAAAGCTGGAGCAGATCTATTTAAATTAAATCTTCTAAGTCTAGTGAATGCTTCATGTAAGAAGCCAAAGATAAAGACCAAGATAAACCAAGCAAAACAAAGATCTGTCAATTAATCATACGACTGAAATATTGACTAATATTTTACCAATTTTTCTCATCCATTGGGAACAAGCTGTATCTGAAATTTTTTTTCAAGTTCAATGTCTTGCCTCTTAAAGTAAAAAATTATTATATATTTTGTATATGGGATTACCTTTATTTTAAAATAAAAACAAAAACTTTTAAATCTTTATTATTTTTGAAGTCATTATTATTATTTTTTTTTAATTGAATTGATCATTTCTCAAAAAAATTGTTAACTCTGAATCAATAAAATTTACAGTCGTCAAGTAAATACTGAAAAATTTGTGTCACAATTAAAGGTGGGTCGAAAAAAAAAGTATGGATATCGAAAATAGATCTTTGGGGAAAAGTAGTCTATTAGGACCCTGGAAAAGTATAATTAATTTGGTATCGATTACTGAACGCCTTCAACTTGGACGTTAGCAAAATGTACTTTTTTAAAATTCTAATCCTAACTGAATTTATATTGAAAATTATTCAAGGAAAGTTGAATATACTTGAAATTTTATAAAAACTAAAACTTTTACTCTGTATTTTACTAAGAAAGTACTAGTAGTGTAGAAAAACTCTGAAATTTATACTACGTTATCATACAAGTCTCGTCTTTGATTCAAGCCAATGAAACTTAAAAAATCGCCATAGGTTTCCGAGATATGACTAAAAATATCCAAGTTGTTTATGTTGAATTTTTGCCGCCGACCACCACTTCGGACGGTCTCGCCGCTTCCCTCGTTTCTTAAGGCATTACAGAGGTGTATTGTGACGCGCCACTCAAGGTTTTCTACGTATAATACATATACGACGTAATGTACGTATATAAATGTATAAAACGATGTATAATATCAGAAACGGTAGATATGTTTCTCCATATAACATAACCTCTTTTCTGTGTTCAATAATTTTATGCATGCAGAGAAATTTGATAAATTTTATATAAGATAACTGTTTGTTATAACCATCATAACTAATGACATAATAAACAATATGATACAAAAATGTAGGTTAGGTACTCCTGATCCATTTCGTGCATTATACAACATAAGCTCTGATGCTCACGGAAACATTTTGCGACGAAAACTTTAGGAAACATGTATTGCTAACAAAATATGTTTATAAAAATGGCAAATAATAAAAATCATTACAATGATATTACAAAAATAAAGTTTTGTTTCCATGCATTCGTCTATTGTTTTCCCTGCAGCACTCGACGAAGTGAAGTTAGCTGGCGGTTGAAGTGACAATGCCTAATACAATCGTAGAAAACTTGAGTTGTACTATACGTAATAATAAAACATGCAGAAAATCATGTAATATACACGATGTATACGCACCCGTCCCTCGGAATAACCTATTGCCTATTTTCTTTAAATGAATTGTGTATCTAAATTAGAAATACACCATTTAATCGTATATGAAATCAAGACCTCCAAAAAACTAAACAAATGAATAAAAATGAAAATATTAAAACTATAAAAGTAAGAATTTTTTAAAGCACATTTTGTTAACGCTCAAATTGAAGGCGTTTATCAATCGACATCAAATTAATTATACTTTTCCAAATAGTCCCAGTTCTTATTTTCATAATTTTGTTATTTCGACCCACCCTAGTCCACATAAATGCCGTTGGTAGCGTGATAACAGGCATCTAGGACATATAAACGTTCCTTATAGTGACTTTTATTTAATTTTGCGATGTTTCAACTCGATATCTCATTTCGTGTAAACATGAGTTTGCTCAGAAGAAATAAAGGTAAATGTTTTCCACCTCAATTTGGAATTCTACCCTATAACAAACTTACGCGATGTAAGAGTTGTCAGGGTTGAAAATATTTATATAGTTTTATCTAACTCTAACTCTAAACTTGTTTAAGTGAGTTAGAAGATAAGTTTCTTGATTATATGTTATAATATAATTATATGTTGCACACTGAAGTGGAACGAAAATATTCGAATTGATACATCAAAACATTCAGAGGTTTTTTTTTTTTTTTTTTTTTTTTTTGAAATCCATTAATACCTCCTGTTCAGACATAACGTTTTTAATTAAAAGTTTAACCATACGAGCTATAGCAGTTTTTTCAGAATTTTCTCGACAATAATAAATATTTATCGTTGAAACTTTGTTAAATAGTAAATAGTATACAAATGTACGTATGTGCACTCTTCTGTTTTAAAAAATTAAAAAAATGATAATTCTGTTTCAGCGATCTAATATATTTTTATTTTCAAAACGCAAGAGTGCCTATACGCATATTTTCATGTTCTTTAATATCTGACAAAGATTCAGCAAAAAAATATATATTATTGTGGAGAAGAACCCGGAGCAATTGGTTTGACTTATATGGCAAATATCACATACCCTTAAAAATAACAAATATTGAACAGTAATAACTAACGCCTCTTTAATGCATAAAAAATGATATACTTGAAAATAAAAAGAAAACATAAAACCTACTGTCTGTGCGAGGTTGTTAGCTGTATCCTGCGCAGCTGCTGCGGCCGCGGCAGCTGAAGAAGGCGTCAAAGGCCTCCTAGGTGGTGGTGGTGCCTGAGCTTGTGGTGGAGCTTGTGGTAGCAATCCCGGATAGACCCACGGACCTACATTGTAATATTGAGGCACGACCGGTTGCGCTCCAGCAATTAAAGCTCCAACATATGGTTCTTGACCACTGATAACTGTGTACGGAGCTGTAGGGAAATTCTGCTGTTGCTGCTGCTGTGCTTGTGATGCCAAATACTGTTGCTGCTGTTGCTGTTGTTGTTGCTGTTGTTGAAGTAATTGCAACTGTTGTGGGGTGGCTCCTTGAGGCTGGCTTCGAAATAGTTGCTGAAACAGAAGAGAATATGTGTGTCAGAACAAAATGGGCAATTTGGGATCCTGAGTGGAAATTAAGAAGCCATGCAGATGGTGCATTTTTATTTTCTTAATACTGTAAGTTTATAATTTAAATACATAATCCTTTTTTGACAGACGTACAAACTATATTTTAAGAACACAATACTTGCAAGTCGTCAGCCTTGAAACGAAATGTAAACCTTGAGACCAATCTTAAAATTTGAGATCCTCTTTAAGCTGTACCACCCTCAAAGACCTTGAGACTTTGGTAAACCGTACATTCATATTTCTGTTCAAGGACGAGAATCGAAATTGAAATTTTTTGAAACAGACATTTGTGGTAAATTACAATGTTAGACGAATAAGAGAAAGGAGTCGAACATAATGCAGTTGTCACATAAAGTCCTGAGAAGACGTAAAGAGCGTTGGAAAAGTTAAGACATGTCAGGGTCAACACTGGATTCGAAGATGATGAAATAATGATAAACAGGGAAGAAGAAAATAAAGCACGTACATAGTGGAGTTAACCTCGAGGTTAGAGCCGTGTTCGCGTAGCTTCCAGGGGTCAACGAACCACTGCGGACGTTCACCGGCAAGTGTTTGCTTGTACCACCTTCATCGCTGGTTTCTCCGAAAGTTCATTTTTCTTTAAACCTGGTACCCAGTGATACGAGTAAAGGCTCGCTTTTGGTCAATATTGTCGCGACTAAATACGGAAATATTTATTTAAGGCACAATCTCAAGCGGTCCACGTTACGTCGGATGTAGGTGCAGTGTTTGCTTTAAGCAATGAAATCTGCAACTTTTTTATATATTTTATTCATACTCCACGTCTATGTTATAATATGGTAAGAAGACAAAAGGACACGACAAAATAAGAAAAAATATTTTCTTTTGAAATTCTCGCAAATTTGTCATGAAGCAAAAATGGCACGCCTTTTTCCCCACATAGGTGTCACTGACAGCGAAGAAGTTAATATCCCACTTATCCACTCATATATCGACGACTCCCTTCAATATGAGTCTAACTGCTGACAGCGCCGTGTATGAGACTATGCGCTGTGTATAAGCATAGGGATTTTTTCAGGTTTTTTTTTCTTATTATTATTAGTTCTTATTTATTCAGGTTGCCTTCATTCCCGAAGTAAGAAGTATCTATATTCGCAAAATTGTATATAAATGTCGCAGATATTTCGCTTTAATAGCTGAGTTTAAATATACATATGTTGAATTCAAATTCTGTTTTCGAAGATTCCGAAGAACAACATTACGTTATGAAATGTTTAACTAATACATTACTTGGTCTGATATCTGTGTAACGGCAGTAAATAATCATTAATGCGTTAGAGCAGCAATTTATTAAACCATTAAAAAATCAGAGTCCATTCCAGACTTTTCCAGTTCAGCTGGAAACAACGTATTTGTGATTTATATAGTTTTTTAAATAATTAAACTACTTTCAGAAATGCATAGAAACAAAGAAAGGGTTTCGTAAATACTTAT
This sequence comes from Druon quercuslanigerum, assembly GCA_010014905.2. Classification (NCBI taxonomy): domain Eukaryota; kingdom Metazoa; phylum Arthropoda; class Insecta; order Hymenoptera; family Cynipidae; genus Druon; species Druon quercuslanigerum. The sequence continues at coordinate 16,683 of JAAAKG020044380.1, forward strand.
CTCGAAAAAGCTCATGCACGGAAAAAATTTATCCGTAAAAAAGTTACGAACTTGTAGCTACCCTACAAAAACGCCAGATTGAAACGAATTCATAAGTATTACACTTAGAATGCGATGTTGTCAAAAATCAGATTTCCAGAGAACATCTCGTGAATGCGATTCAATACTTAGCAATCGCATATTTTCTGCTTCGCATTTAATTGCATTCAGTAGCATTAGGAGAAATTCTGTTTCGCATTAAATCGCATTCTGTATCATTAAAACACATTAGAACTCTCGCATTATCACGCATTACACGCGAAATTTCTCACTTCGCATTCAGACGTCTTAAAGATTTAAACGTTATATGTGAACTCTCTTATTAAAAAGTTTTGTGCTTCCGTCCCAATCCGATGTTGCCGCAAAACAGATTTCCAGAGAACATCTCGTGAATGCGAAGCAACGCTTTTTATTCTGACGTTTTTTGCAGGGTAGGTCTTGGATAAGGGATAAAAAATGAAACATTGAATCTTTATTTCTATAAAAAATGTATGGATATATTCGGAACTTTTTTTACGAACAGTTAGGATTTCCAACGAACAGTTTCTGAAAACTTCAGACGTAAATATCAAAAGGGAAAAATTTCATTTGCGTGATTTAATTTATATTTATTTAGAAATTCACACAACTTTAAGGATTCAAACCGTCGAGCTGCTAATTCGACAGTTTCTAAACATAAACCAAAAGTGCGTAAACACGTAAAATAACGCAAAGTAATGTAAATTTGTATTAAATTAATGATATAAAGTTTATTTTCGTGTGATATTAACGATTCACTTAAAAGAACGTTTAGATTGCAGAATTGCTAACATTATCAGGGCTGAAGTTTAAAACCAAGTCCCCCGTACAAACCTTAACATTTTTAACTTTCGATTAATATTGTAGGACTTCAGAAAATATTCAAATATATAGATTACTTTGCATTTTTCATTTTATTCCTTAATTTCCAACATAATTTAATTTAATAGACTTTATATAAATTCAATTTGTAAGTTGTTAATGTTCAATTTTGCACAAATTTAAAATATTGAAAATGATATAATTTAGGGTTTTCAGGTTACAACATTTTTAATAAGAAATTTATCCCATGATTTTATTAACTTGCTCTATATTTAAAAGCCCGTTTATTAATAAGATGTTAAAATAAGAAATTTCGATGAAACGGTGACCAGAAATTTTTGTGCGCCCTGAAGTACTCGTACTTTAACTTTATAGCCGTGATTTTTTTCTCGATATTCTGAGTGTTATGGTAAGTTAACCGCGGGGTTTAGTCGTTAGCGATAAGACGCGTTAAACTTACATTAGGTGATTCGAAACCGGTCACAGCGTTTTCGATTTTTAAAGGCGTTAATATAGTAAAAGCATGCGACTATATTACAAGTACTGTATTGTAATTTAATGTAATTGTTTAAGATAAACTGTGCAAGGATGTGTAGTAGTGGATGACCTTCCACAGAATCTGGTTGTAGCAAGAATATTTTTTCCGCTGGCGCACGAAATTTTACATGACTGGAATGTAGGCTTCCCATAATAAAAGCGGTAGACTTCGTTTTCTGTGATTGAAGCTGTAACTAACAGTTCGACTCATTTGACCTAACAGGCAGGTATACGACATCTCATTTTGCCCAACTGTCAGGTAATCTTTATTATCTATTTGTATTACTTCTTACTAAATCACGAATTGAATTATAATGAATTTATATTAATATTTGATATTTTCATATCAAATATTACCCTATTTCATCTTACATGACTGAAAGCGAAATTTTAATAAAACGTAGCAATGTCCTCCGTTTGCCGAACTATTTTATATAAAATTTAATACACAAATTTTCTCCGTGTACTTGTTGAAAATCAAAGTTCTAATCTTTTTTCGAAAAATTTTATATGCATATAGTTCTCGAGACTGGCAGGTTCCGTATTTTTAATAAGCAATCATTTATCATAAAATTACAAGTTCTATCGGTAGTAAAATTTTAGGGTATAGCCCAAATGAGCGCCAGCTACCTGGGTTACCTTCCCCTTCCAGTGGGACCCATACCCCTCACACTTCTC
>JAAAKG020044391.1:0-18774 GCA_010014905.2 Druon quercuslanigerum
TAATAGTTTAATATTATGTTTGAAGACCTTAACCGTGACTTTCCATATTCTTTTAAAGTTAGATGATAAAGAGAGAACGAATTTACCTTCAATCACTTGATTGCTACGGAAGTCACTGATTCAACATTTCATCTGAATTTTTTAACTTATTTTCAACGTTTCAGTTAGGGCGAGGTAATAATCGAATAACATTACAAAAATATTTCTTTAAACAATTTGTTATTATTCATAACAATATGCTCTTAGAATAATGCTAGAAAGTTGCAGTTTTTTCTGAAATTTACACCTTTTCGTCCACTTTTCACTTAGTGAGGTTATAATTAATGCGAGTTAACAAACATGCCTATTTAAATAATTTATTATTGTTTATGACCATTATCTATTAGATAAGTGCCGATGAACTAGTGCCAGAAAAGAAAAATTTGATGCGAAAAGCTTTGGAAAGGGAAGACCAGCATCTGGAGAACTTAAAGCGTCTGCCAGTCTCTTGCAGCCATGAGATTCTCAAAAAGAATATCGACGATTTCATCTCAAAAAAATCCAAAGATTTTTTCACTTGCTTTCAAATTAACATATCCTTCCCCAGAAAAGACGAGAATCTTTGGAAAACATGGAAAATTTGTTTAAGGTCTTTGTAATCTTTATATGTGTATATTATCATCGACGAGACGTATTTTCTCCAGGGTAGGGGGGGAGGAATAATATTAAAATATTTGCAATTTCAAATTATTCTTTTACGCTTTGCAGTAAATTTCTTGTTGTAATTAAAAACAAAACTATTGCAAGTCATTTACAGACCTAGCCCTCCCATCTACTTTTAATTATACCATTCTTTGTTTTTGTCTCTTTTTTATAATAGCTTTTTTGTTTAAATTAATTTTTTTTTAAGTTGGGACAAGAACAAAAATAATTTACTTAAAATAATACAATACTATTTAAAATCTGATTCTCTCGAATGTTTATTCATTATTTGTTCATAACTAAAAAGGTAAAGCAAAAATAAACATTTCAGAAAAGACCACAACTTTTTATCACGAATTTAAGAAAAGGTAGCTATAAGAAATAATAATTTCTTCAAACAATTATTTTTGTTCAATTAATTGAAATATTAACTCACTTCAAGTGAAAAGTGGACGAAAATTTAAAAATTTCTGAAAAAACCGCAACTATGTAGTATTTATCTGGATAAAGATAGCTATAAACTTTAACAGTTTGTTGAAACAATTATTTTTTATAAACTAAATTAAATAATTACTTACTTTAGGTAAAAAGTGGACAAAAAGTTGAAAATTTCAGAAAAACCCGCAACTTTGTAGCATTATTCTAATATAATATTGTTATAATTGTTAAAAATTGTTTAAACAATTAGTTTTGTTTACTATAATTAATTATTACCTCACTTTAACTGAAACGTTGAAAATAAGGTGAAAATTTTCAGAAAAAACCTTGACTTTCTGAACCTTTTCTAAGAGAAAGTTGCTAAAAACAATAGTAAATTGTTTAAAACTTCTAAATAAACATCTAATTATCAATATAAAGTAGTATTTTATGTATTTCTGTTAAAAACTGCAAAAAAGTTAAAATTAGCGCTAAAAACTCGAAAAACCCATTTTTTCACTTATGGGGGTTTTTTGGGGCCCTATAAAACAGACTTATGGAAGTGATAATTAAAAAAGTAATATATTATTTGCATTCTGTGACTAATTGTAAAGATAAATGGTGAATTTTGAACACGATTTACCCAATATTGAGAATTCTGAATAAAATTTGATATGGTCTTAAATATCCTCCTCATTTGGGTGCGGGATAATTATTGTCATTCTTTCTCGTAAGCTAGAAAGAGAGGGAAGGATTGAATGGTCACTCTTTCTTGCGGACACCGGTGGTTTTGTTCTTGACCAAGGTGGCGTTGTGTTCGGCCAGGAATTTGTCCAGTCGGGTCATGATTTTGGGTTCTTCCTTTCGGCTGGTATGGGGAACCACATAGATCCTAGGACAGCCTCGTTTTTACATCAAATATTTCCATGCTTGGAGCCCATCCATGGTCCAAACAAACAAACAAAAAAAGGGGAAGAAAAAAAAAGTAGCGTTGGGATCCAGCCGAGTACAGCTCGGATGCCAGCCGTATCAGCGGAACGGATAAGCTGGGATGCCAGCCGACCCATAAAAGGAGGGAAAAGGATTAAACGTAGGGAGAAGGTATATACTACGTAATTTACTTGAATCACAAGGTTTATTTTATTTTATTTACTAAACACTGTTTATTATTTCGCCGTGTGTCAGTTATTTAGAGAGAGAGAGAGAGAGAGAGAGAGAAGATAGTGTAGTTCCACTCTCTGCCGCATGTTGTGTGCTGAGTGTAGAGTGTAGAGTGGGAGTGAGAGAGAGAGTAGAACAAGTCTTTCTTTCTCTCGGTTGATAGTAGCGTCGCTTATGAATTTGGCCTAGACCGAGCGGTATTCCGGCCCGGTGAGGTTGATGTTGACTAACAGCGGAGTTTCAGCCGTTAGCCTTAGCGATCAGAGCGGATTTCCAGCCCTGATCGTACTCACGTTTCGTGGCGGAGCGCGCCTTTTTAAACAGGCCGTGCCGCACAAGAGTTCGCCAGAGTGGGAATGAATGGTGTTTCGGTCTCTCTCTCTCTTCTTTCTCTCTTACTTTTTAGTGTCAATACTCTTACATCTAAAATGGTTGTTCACCGAATGGATAAACGTCGTATGCGAGAAGGAATGTCGCCCTATGCAAGTCGTGTATAACAAATTAACAAAAATGTCTTTTTTTCTTATGGGAAATATGTGTTAAAATTCATGGGGCTTGCGCCACCTCTAAATATTTTTTTTTCAAAAAAAAAGTTTATTTTTTTGTGGATTTAAACAAATTTCCGGGCGTTTTGCATAAAAATTTAAAAAAAAATGTCTGGACCACCCTAGTGGACATGCTTCTTGTATCTTGGTCATCATCATCCACTTTTGCGCAGGTTAAATTATATGATCCTAACAAGGTAGCGATTTAAATTCAAAAAAACTGAACTGGGATTGATTATAGGGGAACATTTTTAATTCACATCTCTCGCGACATCACGCACGATTAAATGGAATTATGTGGAGTTAAGATCTAAAGTTTATAAATTTTAGGAATTAGAAGAAGGTTGCGGTCAAATTCATCTGTGCCCTGAAGAGATTGTATATGAAAAACATTTTCGTATTCAAGCAACTCCTAATCATTTAGGTCGACATACAGCAGCATTACCTTTTTGAGAAAATCATGAGAAGTTAGGAGAATCATGATCCACAGCATTAAAAAGCTTTAATAATCTGGAACGAAGATTCAAACATTAACTCAAAATGCGAAGTCAATATTTAGATATCAATGAAGAATATTAAAAACTCGATCGCAGGTTGCCAATTCAAGATGAAGAGGAATTTGGTTTCTATTTACCACGTCACTATTTATTTCAGGGAAGGTGGCTCAAAAACAAGGGTCAGAGTAGTCTTCGATGGTGCAGCCAAATCCAAATCCGGTCTTTTATTAAATGATAAACTAATGATAGGACCCTTATTGCAAGATGAAATATTATCGCACATACTTTGATTCATATTCCAGAAACTTAATTAAATACGGTCATGTGAGAAATAAGTTTTTACCCGTATCTTTTGACACGCGTTATTAAGCAATTAGTAAATTTACGAAAGTCATCAACATCTGAAAGCAGCTGTCGTTATTAAGAGGGATCTACACTTGGCTGATCTCATCACATGGACAAAAACTATTGAAGAAGGTGTTCCAATACGTGATAGTATTTTAAAACTGTTTAATCTCGGTTGTTTAAATATGCGTCAGTCGGTTTCAAATGATATAAATCGCTTACGAGGAATTCCAGATACTAGCTCCATTTAAAACATTCAATTTAGTGATAATGAAACATTAAAGGCCATGTGTGTTTCATGGAACTCTAGCAATGACAGAATAATTTACTATGAGCACTCTCCCTTCCTGCAATCCAAAATCGGGTAACTTAGGCATTGTTGATTGACTGATTTGAAACTAACCAGTGTAATGCCAGCAACTGGAAGAGGTGAGTAAGTAATTACTATACCTCGCAAAGAAAGGCCTAGTGACTTTTTATCTGTTCCATTGGCACAAGGTGCCTTCGGAATGGGTGAGGATGCACTAGAAGCATCATCCTCCAAGAGGAACCCGCTAGTAACATTTCCATGTACTTGTTTGTGCATTTAAATGGCTAAGATGCTTCTGTGATGGGCGTCTGGATCTTCTTAGCTAGATCTGATTTCTTGTTCCCGTTCCGAAGGCACCTTGTGCCAATGGAACCGATAAAAAGTCACTACGCCTTTCTTTGTGAGGTGAAGTAATTACTTACTCACCTCTTCCAGTTGATGGCGTTACACTGGTTAGTTTCAAATCAGTCAATCAACAATAGCAAAGTTACCCGATCAACCAGCAATTAATCAATTATTAGCGGATCGAACATCACCAGAGTCGATCATTAACTGATTCCTCCATTATGAAGTGGATTTCTCTACCCTCTGAAATTGCCAAACTTTTTGATCCTCCAGGCTTACTAGAACTAATCATTTTTTGCAAAAAAATAATGATGCATAAACTAAAAGATTTGAAAGTAGATTGTGATAAGCCATTACCGATTAACAAACACAAAACCTGGATGGCATTTCATCCGGAAATGATACTTCCTTGTGACTTTTTGGTGGGAATGTAATTGTTAATGGAGCCTTGGAGATTGTGTGTTCCATAAAAAAGAACGTTTTTGTGACCGGTTCAACCATTGTTTACTTCTGTATAATAATTCTCATTGCCGTTTAGAAAAATTTATTGCAAATCGCATCTTTAAAATTCATCAAAAAACGACAACTCAAAATCGGAGACACGTGCGCCTAGACGATGACTTTGCTGATGCATTATCGAGAGGACAAATGCCCGAAAAATTTATTAATAATGATCTTTAGAAGTTTGGTCCAGGCTAGCACTACCGCCAAGAATTCGCTTGCCCTTCAATCGAAATTCCATCATTAAATAATTTCCCAGATCTAAAAAAAAATCTCTGTTTAACCTGTCTTCCAAATGCAAAATTCTGTAATACATTTTAGTGCTTCTGAAGGCTAATAGGAATTATCGCGTATTGTTTTCGATTAGAAATAGACAACTGTCAAAGGGGACTGGATCAGCAGCATTTTATGATCCTACCACGATCAAGTCGTACTACTAAGCCAGGCTTGGAATTGTCAGAAACCTAAGTGTTTTTTATAACTGATATGTAAAGAGCGAATTGTTATTTGACTGCAGCTTTGGAAGAAATTATCAGAAGAGCATGCATCAAGAGGAGCTAGGTGTTCTTTCTTAACTTCTAAGTAAATAATGAATTGTTATTTTGACTACAGGTTTAGCGCCTGTTGTTAGGTTGTGTCATGCACGCCCAGGAAAAGAACATCTCTTCTTTGGCAATCGTAGTACCAATGCTAAGTTCTCCGTGATGAAATTAGCAGATGAAGAGCTGTAAAGTAAAGATTAGCATCGTATAGGTCGACTGTCATTATCCAAAGAATCAATCATTTTGATTGTAATTAATCGATTCATTGGAATTTTTGTCGTTAAGAAGATGTATCTTTCATTGTTTCCTGTAAGCACTGTGAGCTATCATCTTGAGATGGAGAGCTAAAGATGCAGCAGTGTGTTATGTTTTGTGTTCCAAACCATGCAATTAAGCAATTTCCAGTATTCTTATGTGCGATTAAACATGATACAATTTGGAAAAAGTGAGAACTCAAGCGCAATTTGAATTATTGCCGGAACTGAAAAACTGCTGAATTTTTTGCATCGAAAGAACGCCTGAGTCTTACGTCTACAAGTCGCATATTTTTTTAGAGTCGAAACTAGCGAAGTTGTTTTGGTTTTTCTTTATTTCATTAACTGCCTGGTGTATCGCTTGTTTCTTTACTGAGATTTTTATTTTGACATTCACGCTGAGTTAAAGGAGTGAATGTTCTAACATATCGTCGAGTTTAGATAATGCGTTTTGTTTTAGAGTATTTTTAAAAGTTTTAGGAAAGTTTTATGAGCAATATTATTTTAAAGCCATTTAAATATTTTAGGATATTTAAAATAATTCCAAGAAAGTTTCAAATTTGGAATCCTAGAAAATTAGGTTTGTCATCTTTTAATGATTTCCATTTCTAATAATACAATTTTATGAAGTCTAATTTTGGCCAGATGTAAACATTATGTTAAATAAGCAGTCAGTTCAATTAGAAAACACTAACTAAGTTTGAAATGAAAGACTCAATGCATGTTGGATGCGTGCCATTAGAGAAGAGATTATTTTTCAGGTCAATAAAGCTAAGCAAAATAGGTATATTGCCTAAATAATATTTTTTCTTGGTTTGAATGAGGCTTAACGTGTTACAGATTCGTTTTCTCTTCTTAAAAATAGGAAACTAATACAATAGATTTTGGAATCTGGAAACCGCGTTCTGAAGATGAAAGATCCGGCTCGAAGGACCAAGTTTGGTCGAGTAATTAATCAACTTTTTATGAATAAAATACTGAATTTAATATTCAACACTCAAATTAAAATTTAGGAAAACCAAGACTTCGTTAATGGCCACAAAAACCACTTTGTAAGGTAACTCTCCATCCCCCTTACGACTAGCAACCCCAAGTACAGGGCCAGTATCAGGTCCAGCATCCAGGCGCCACGAAGAGCGCAGTCGCGGGGATCACGCCTCCGCTTTTCCGCGAGACGCGGGGGTGTGCACGGGCTACCCGCTTTAAAAAGGGGATGCTGAGCCTGATTTGGCATTGGGGGGCTCGCTGGCGAGCGAGAGTGGACCAGGGTTCACACTAGATACAGGGCTAAGACCTAAAAACTCTTAGTCCCTGCAGATAGTCTGAACTGTCCAGGAAAAATCGCATGGACTGAGTGGTTGTACCGTTCAGCTCTGATGTGAGTTCCTGGACCTAGGCACTCTCCCTCGTGAACGCCGAGATTGAGGGAACTTTTACGTCCTCGCCGAAGGACTTAGAATAGTGCTTCAGGAAGCTATAGTCGAGTCTGTTGAGCCGAGCTCCAGCTCACTATACAGCTATCCCCTTTAAGCCATTCTAAGATCTCGAGGAGACTTAGACGAAAGATATTAAAGAGTAGCCTGCGAGCACTCTCCGCCGATTGCGCGCGTTTAAAAGAGACCAAAGAGTCTACAAAATAGATAGAATTCCCAAAGAGGAAAAGGAAATAGGAATATTATAAGTCCGCGAGAATATTGTATCGTCCAAATTTAAGAGTAGGAATAAATATTGTCTGTGAGAACTGAGATCTTTAATTTCTCTACCCGAGTTCACTTAGTATAGACTAGAGTAGAACCTTACAAACTACTTTAAAAAAAAAGCTATAATCAGACCATCATTTTAGTTGAAAAATCATCAGATTATTTTGTTGTAATTCTAACTACCCATTTTATTTAAAATTAATCTTTTTTAGCTTAATGCATTCATGAGTGAATTCATAAAGAAATGAAAATTTTTAGTAACTATTTATTAAATTTTTATTTTCAAGATTATAAAAATATGATTTTTCGAGGATTTTCTAAAAAACTCAAAAAACTTCTTAAAGATTTCAGAAATGTTAAAAAAGAATATTGACATTTTAAAAGGTAGTTTTTTCAATTTACAGGATTAATGCAATTCTAGGAAATAATTAAGAAGTTTAAAAAAAATTTTTAATATTTTATAAATTTTCGAAAATCTTTCAAAGCTTTAATATATTTTTATCTTTTTAAAATTTTGAGAGTTCCTTAATATCTTTAAAACCGAATCGAATTTTTTCTCAAATTTTGAAAAATCTTTCAAACAAAAAAAACAGCCTCAAAACTGCCAGATTCTCTTTTGAAAATTTTGGAAGTCTTTAATAATTTCTTTCAATCTTATTAAATATTCTCTTAAATTTTTTTCTGAATCAGTAGGATTTCCTAGAAATTATTAATGAATTCTGTTAACATTTTCAAAACTTTAAAAATCTACACATTGATTTCATTTTTTGAATTCCTTTGAAATCAGAAATTATTTTCGAAAATCTTTTAAAACTTCCGATTATGTTTTAAAATAATTCAAATTTTTCTAAACCTTTTTTTAAAAATCTTTTAAAATCAAAAAATTGCATCCAAATCTTCCAGATTCTTTTTTTAACAATGTTAGAAAACTTTTGAGATATTAAACATATTTTTTATAATCTCGCACAATTAATTTGTCAAAAAAAAAATCGTCAAAAATGTTCGCAGAAATCGTGAGAAGACTTTTCTCTTCTCTATAAATGTCTCAAAGTTCTCGAAATATTATATTATAAATAAATATTATTATCAATTATATTATAATGAATAAATATTATATTTTGGCAAAACTTCTAAATATTCCTTAAACTTACTCAAATTTGTAAAATTATGTAATTTTTTAAAAATAAAACATTTTTCTCGAAAATCTCCTAAAAATTTTTTTATCAATTCTAGGAAATCGTTGAAAATATTCTAAAATGTTGTACAGTTATCTCTTACTTATTCTTTGTCGGAAAAAATTAATCCAAATTGTTTCTTGAAATATATGACAATTCCTATAAATCTTTTTTTAATTATTATTTCAAAATAAGAAACAAGTTAAACTTCTCTAAGAGAAGCTTTATAGAGAAAAAGAGAAAAAGATACCTTTCCTGAAAAAATATTGTTTAATCTAAAAATATATTAAAATATTTTTAGTCTCTTAAAAAAATTCGAGAGTTCCTTAATATCTATAAAACTGAATCGAATTTTTTCTAAAATTTAGAAAAATCTTTTAAACAAAACAACAGTTTTAAAATTGCCAGATTCTCCTTTGACAATTTTGGAAGTCTTTGATAATTTTTTACAATCTTATTAAATATTCTCTTAAAATTTCTTTTTGCTTCAGTAGGGTTTTCTAAAGAAAATTAAAGAATTATTTTACCATCTTTAAACCTTTCAAAATCTGCTCATTCATTTTAGTTTTTGAAATCTTTTGAAATCAGAAATTATTTTCGAAAATCTTTTAAAACTTCCGATTATGTTTTAAAATAATTCAGATTTTTATGAACCTTTTTTTAAAAATCTTTTAAAATCAAAAAATTGTATCCAAATCTTCCAGATTCTTATTTTTTAAACAATTTTAAAATTTATTTGAGATATTAAAAATCTTTCTTTATAATCTCGCACAAATCATTTTTAAAAATAAAAAAAAAATTGTAAAAAATTTTCGCAGTAATCTTAAGAAGACTTTTCTCTTCTCTAAAAATCTCTCAAAGTTCTTGAAAGGCCTCTACATTTTTTCTGAAATCTTCAAAAATCTATTTAATTGAAAAAACAAATTTTGGATTATATCAAAATTGTTCTTTAACTTCTCAATATTCCTTAAACCTATCTTAATTTTTTAAATCTTCTTAATTTGAAAATTATTTTTGTATATTATCAAAACTTCTATATATTCCTTAAACTTACTCAATTTTTATGTAAAATTATTTAACTTTTTTCTAGGAAATCATTCAAAATATTCTACAATCTCGTACAGCTTTCTCTTACTATTTATTTTTTAAATAATTTATTCCAAATTCTCTTGAAATATTTCCAAATTCTTAAAAATCTTCCTTTAACTATTAGTTGAAAATTTTTTTTTATTATATATAAAAGAAAAGGTTCCTTTTACAAGAATGTACAGATTTTTTAATTTGTTGAACAAATTAAATTTCAATCGTAGGACAAATATTTTTCATTTTTTTTAGCGGTATAAATTGTTGTGAGCAAAGTAAGTAATATTTCCTGAATATAACAATTTTTGAGCCAAGGTTTTGGATAATCTAAAAAAGGTGTTTTATAAGGCACCCTGTTAATCATGTAATTGAAAGTTAATAATTTCATCTTATAAATATTTATGATAATTGTTCTCAATTTATCTGTGTCGTGCAAGGAATGTCTAATTATCCGCAGGTGATCAAAAAATTCTGCGTATAAAATGAAGTGGCTACTTCGTGAAGAAGTCTGTAGTACTTTCTTTGAGCGTCAACAGAAGAGGCGAGAGGATAACGAGTACTTTTCCTCTCCTATTTCACGTTTCTCTCTCTTTCTCTTCCGTTTACCAAGATTCACCCTTTCACCCATCGCGGTATTCTCGCTGGAAGCACGCAAAGGCGGCAGCCTATTTTTCAGCAATGAAAATCAATGGCATCTTTTGCTCCCGCTTGCACGCAAGGCACGTCGGTAAGAGGCACTTCGCTCTTCGTGGAAGAAGGAGAGAACAAGGGAGAATGATAGAGAAAAAGGGAATCCTTGGATAGAATACCATAAGCAGCTTACCCTTTTGACTTTCATCCCGGGGAACTGAAGGCAAAGCTGCCGCTTCCTTAACAATTTTAATCCAAATTCGAATTCACTTGCGAGATAAGAGCGCTGCTTTATCTCATGAGCCACTACTTTGCAGCTAGATGCCTTTAAAGTCTGTTTACCGCAATCACAAACGAGGAAAATGTGATTAAAAGTAGCAGTGAAAAGGAAAAGAGAAAATTAGGAGAGAAAATTAGGAGAGAAAATTCTGTTAAAGCTTTCTTCCACGCATGCTGGTTCGTATAAATAAAGACTTCTTTGAACTATAACACTTACTTTTATTTCAATAATTAAAAGGTACAGTCTCTTTTTATTAATTGCGGGTAAAATGCAGAAAGCAGTCACTCTAGGGTCGCTCCGTGTGTTCTGAACACACTGAGTTATTAACACTCCGCCGCTTCCCGTTTATTCATTCCTATTTGGAATGCTGTTGTCTTCTCTAAGCTATAACTTTGTACCTACAGGCTTTTTGAATCTGATTATCGCACTGAAAAAGGAGAAAATAATGATTGAATGCAGCACTGAAAAGGCGTATTTTTTACTTACGGGTAGAATGAAGAAGGCAGCCATTCTAGGGTCGCTCCGTATGTTCGGAATATCCTTTTCTCTTTCTTCAAATAAATTAACCAAAGGTGTCATATAAATTTATTTTGTATTTTTAACCCTTTAACCCCTTTCCGCATTTCACGAAAACAACCCCTAAAAGAGGATCAAGTCTTTTGCGGTATATTGGTCCCCAATATTACGTTTGTGTAGTTTTTTTAATGTCTGATTTTTAGTGGTAGTTAGTACATTTTTCAGTTACTATAGAAAATAAGAAAAGTGTACTCAATTTGTTGCTAACTGTTCAAACAAGTTTTTATTGATCAAATGTAATATCTTACTGCAACTAGGCAGAAAAATGTAGCTTTTTTAAATTTTTAAATAAACTCAACAGAATTCTACTATATCTGCTATTTTTATTAATTATCCAAAATGTTTTCAAGATTTCCATTTGTTTAAACTTTTTTCTAACGAAATTTCAAAATTTTACACCTCCTATGAGAAAAAATTAACTAATTAAAGAACTAATTTCCTTTATTGTGATTTTTTAAAATTAAAAAGTGCATGTTGCTCAGAAAAGGTGTACCTTTTTGATATTTTCATTTAAAAAAATTATTCAAAAAAAAAGTTGCATTTAAATAATATGAAGTTATTTAAAAAATTAACAATAAATTTAACTAACCTTTCTGATTATTTTTACTTAACTAGTTAATTTATTTCGTTTTAAGGGCACATCAAATTTTAGATACAAGGAGAAGAATGTATTGTTTGAACAAATAAAAATTGTTTAGACGAACAGCATTTGTTTCAATAATTTTTTTTTTCTTAATCGGCTTTTTCCTAACACAGCCTGACAAAAAAAATTTGTCTGCAACCGAAGCTAACCGATGGGACTTAAACGTTTTTAAGGTCTCTGAATCCGAATCCGAGGTCAGTTTGACCCAGGTAGATCAGGATCAAGCTCAATTGAAGGTTTAAATGAATGAAACCAGTTTAAATGAATGAAACCATTGTTTCGGAGAAAAACACTGCTTTAAGATGTTTTTGCAGTCGCACTTACCCCGAATTCAGATTCAGTGACTCATAAAAACGTCTTAAATTAATGGATCAGGCCGATTCAATAGTTTTCACTCATTTTGACCTTCACTTGACGCTCATCCAGACCTGATGGGATCAATATGACGACGGCTTTGGATTAAGCGACCCCAGAAAAGTCTGAAAGTAAAAATTTTCTCCGATCCTTTGTTTTTTTGATCCAATAAATTTCTTCATTTTGACCTCAATCGACCTTGATTTAATTTAATTTACTTCAATGGACCTGATTAGGTCAACGTCATCTCGGATTCGGATTCAGCGACCCCAAAAACGCCTGAGAGTAGAGGTTTTCTCCGATTCAATTACGTTCTCCATTTTTTCCTTTAATCAACCTTGATCCTGACCTTATGGGATCAATATGACCCCGGCTTCGGATTTAGCGACCCCAGAAACGTCCGAAAGTGGAAGTTTTCTCCGATCCATTCGTTTTTTTTGGATCCAGTGTTTTTCTTCATTTTGACCTTCAATCGACCTTGATTCAATTCAATTTACTTCAGTGGATCTGATTGTGTCAACGTGATCCCAGATTCGGATTCAGCGACCACAAAAACGCCTCAGAGTAGAGGTTTTTTCCGATTGAATGGTGTTGTCTATTTTGACCTTCAGTCGATCTTGATCCTGACCTCATGGGATCAATATGACCCCGGCTTCGGATTTAGCGACCCCAGAAACGTCTAAAAGTAGAAGTTTTCTCCGATACATTGTTATTTTAGATCTAATGGTTTCCTTCATTTTGACCTTCAATCGACCTTGATTTAATTCAATTTACTTCAACTGACCTGATTGGGTCAACGTGATCCCGGATTTGGATTCAGCGACCCCAAAAACGTCTGAGAGTAGAGTTTTCCTCCGATTCAATGGTCTTCTCCATTTTGACCTTCAATCGACCTTGATCCTGACCTGATTCGATTAATATGACCCCGGCTTCGGATTTAACGACCACAGAAACGTCTGAAAGTAGAAGTTTTCTCCGATCTATTGGTTTTTTTGGTCCAATGGTTTTCTTCATTTTGACCTTTAATCGACCTTGATTTAATTTAATTGACTCAAATTAATTGACTCAAAAAATCTGAGAGCAGGGGTTTTCTCCGATTCAATGATGTTCTCCATTTTGACCTCCAATCGACCTTGATCCTGACCTGATTGGGTCAAACTGATCCCGGAAGCGGATTCAGCGACCTCAACAGCCTATGGGTATGGTAGTTTACCTCGCCAAGCAGAAATTTTTATTTGTGGGGCTGTTTAATCTAGGTTTTCATTAACTATATTTTATATGTTTTTGATACCTTAAATTATTATTTAAAGAACTCTCATTTTTTTTAAATTATTATTTAAAAATAACAAAAAGTTAAACTTCTCTAAGAAAACACTATGTGACTTGTTCTTTTTATAGAAAGAAAGAGAAAAAGTTCTATTTCCTGAAAAAAATTTTGCTTATTATAAATATTTTGTCGTCAACAAATACAACTTAGACAATGAATATTATGACTTTTTGTTGGTAAATGTCTTAATTTTTGAGGATTCAATTATTTTTAACAATTCAGTTTTTTAAATTATAAAATAATAAAAATATTGGTACGTATTCTACACGGGGAACGATTAAAATTTGTTTAAAAAAAGAGAATAAGGTGTTTAAAGGAAATTTAGAATAACATTTTAGCAAAACCTCAGAAGTTATTCCAAAAACATCAAAAACTGCTATTTTCCCCTGTATTTTGCATGAGAAATTCTGAGTGCCCGGAAGGTCAAAACTTAAATAAAATTAATTGCTTTTTTGAGATCTGGAAGCAAACTGGGGCAAAATATTTTATTTATGGACTATCCTATCACAGAGTGAAAAGAGAAGGGTACTTTCAACCCTCCTGATTTAATACCATGTTTGATATCCAATTAAAATCCAGCCGAAAATGTATCAAATCAGCATAAAACGTAAATCTTGCATTTTGGAAAGTATCCAACGCTACCCGACCAATTACAACTAAAATTAAATTGGAAAATTTGAATTAAGCTACCTGCTAATCGATATTTCCACTATTTAAAGTGGTCAGTGCATTTGCAATTATAATATCGTTTATTTTATTAACAGAAATAACTTATATATGGAAATTGTACCATAGGAGATAATTTAACAAAATCAAAGACAAGAAAGAATAATTTTAAAAAAAGTTAAATGCTCACTTCTTTCAAAATTCAGTATATCTCCACTTATTATTTCCTAGGATAATCAAATTTTTTCTAATGTGTTTTGAGCAGTAGAAACGTTTTAAATGCGTAAAAAACATTTTTATAATGATATAGGGTTTAATTTTTTTTCAAAACAGAAGGCTACTAAACATTGTTTATTTCTGGCGAGACTACAAGTAAAAATCTGTAAAAGAAATAATTTAATTTTCGATTTACAAATTTTGTTTTGACGCACTCTATTAAACATACTAAATATATATAATTTTTAATTAAAATATATCTAAAATGACAATTGTTAAATTAAAACAACATCAATGTAATAAAAACAATATATTTAAATTTGCTAATAAAGAGTTAAAAAAAAACTGCACTGCAATAAATATTTTAAAATTGGAAATTTGTAATGTTTCGGATGATCAAATTACTGCAGAATAATTTGAAAAAATTAATAATCCTAAAATAATTTGTAAAGCTATGTTAAAAATATTCTACAATTCCTATTTCAGAAGCAAATATAAACTTTTTAATTGAAAAAAATAAAATATCAATTTTCAAGAAAAGTAGTTGAAGCTACAACCAAATTAAATTTTTTTGCTATTAATCAGCTGAATTTCTAATCAAAAAGCATGAATTTTTAAACATTAAGAATAGTTTTTTAAAAGTTCAGTAAAATAGTTCCATTTTCTACCAAAGAGACAAATTATTAACTGAAATGATGAATCTTGAACCAAAAATGAACTTTCAAGAGGAGAGTTCAACATTCAACGACAGAGTTTAACAAAAAAGCTAATTTTTCTATAAAAAAGATGAATCGTAAAAAAAATTTATGAATTTCTAAGGAAGTTTAATTTTCAGTTACAATAATAAAGATAAATTGAAAAAGTACATGAATTTTCAACCAAGTTAAATTTTTAGATAGATAAATCATCAATCAAGAAAAATAATTTTGAACAAAGTAGTTAAACTTTTAACGAATCAGTTAAATTTTTTTACCAAAAAAGACAACTTTTTAACGAAATAATTGCATTTTGAACAAATTAACATAATCTGAGAAAAAGAATATAATGTTAGAATTTTTAAATAGAAAAAATTAACTCTTAACTTAAACTAATCTCATCTTATCTTGATAAATTCTGTTCGCATTCTGATCTATTGCCTCCACGTCTTGAAACCATTTTCCTTTTAGAGGATATTACAATTTGCAGAAGAGCAACAAATAACAGGGAACGACATCAGAACCGATTGGGGGTTGCCCGAGGTCCTTACGCTCGTATTTTTCCAGAAATTGCTGAATAAGCTGCGATGAATGGTCATCAGCTGTGAAGCGAAAATTGCAGCACAAAATCTCAAAAAATTGGATTAAAAGTTCCCAAACAATATTTTTTGGAATATACCAGACGACTTAGGATTGGCAAGTTCACTAAGTAGCGGGTACTTCATATCCCCCCCCCAGGGGGGGAAATACCTCTTTTTGATGATACTCTCTTATAATAAACGAGTGAAATCTAACGAGCTTAAAGAGCCAGGAACATGTCACTGAAAATCTATGAGATTTCATTGGTTCACTCAGTAAAATTCTGTGACTGATTCAATCAGTAAAGAATACTGATTACTCAGTACCAGTTCTGTCTTATGCCATCAACTTGTTTTGATACTTAGCATTCGCCTCTTTTGTAATAAGCTCGCTAGTGTGCTCATTGGTCAAATCTATCATTTTGCGTCACTGGTTTATTTAGTGACACTGTTTTAGTTAAGCCTCTTATTATATACCCGTTATAATTCAAAATACTGATTCAACCAGTGACAGTTTTGTTGGTTCAATTTAAGAGGGTAGCGAGGGTAGCAAAGCTAGGTACAACCTTAAAGAAAAAGGTACTAAAGAGACATATTTTAAACTCTCTAGTAGCTTAAAGGAAAATAGATATCTCTCTATTAGTTGCAAGTTCAAACAACATTCTAGGCTTTAGAGAGATCAAAGCTTGAATTATTATTTTATGAAGGTGTTCAAGGAATCTGTATTATCATCGGAAAATAACAGAAATGCCTAATGTCTTTTCAGACAAGATGGAGCTATGAATTAAAACTTGTTTAATTAAATGTTTTCTGAACAAATATATTCTTTTTCGCCCCACTGGGAATCGAACCACATAAATTCCAATTGCTAGTTGGATACTTTTTTCTGGAGCTACTACAGAGAGATTTCTCTTGATATCCCTAGCAGCTTGATGGAAAAGTGAGATTTCTCTATAACTTGCCAGTTCAAACAACATTCCAGGTTTATCAGACATCAAAGCTTCAATTATTATTTTTGAAAGTGTTCAAGGAATCTGTATTATCATCAGAAAATAACAGAAATGTTTAACGTCATTTCAGACTAGATAGAACTATAGAGTGTTCTTTGGACATGCAATTATTAGAGAGAGATCTCTTTAACCTGAAGCTACTAGAGACGTCTCTCTTTTCCCTTAGGCTACTAGAGATATCTCTCTTTATCTCTCTTGTAACTTAAAGTAAAATAAAGAGCTGTCTATGAGTTGCATGTTCAACAAAAATTCCAGGCTTGAGCGATATCAAAGCTTTAATTATTATTTTAATTAAGTGTTCATGGAACCTCTCTAATTATCAGAGATTAAAAGAAATACTGAATGTCTTTTCAGACAAGGTGGAGCTATGAATTTAAACTTTCTCAATCAAATGTTTTCTGAACAAAGATCTTCTTTGCTTCGCTGGGAATCAAACAACAGAAATTCCAATTGTTGGTCAAGTGATTTTCCCTGAATCTGCTGGAGCGATCTCTCTTGATATATCTAGTAGCTTAAAGGAAAAGCGAGATCTTTCTATTAGTTGCAAGTTCAAACATCATTTCAGGCTTAACTGACATCAAAGCTTTAATCATTATTTTATTAAAGTGTTAGAGAAATCCGTATTATCATCAGAGAATAACAGGAATGCTTAACGTCTTTTCAGACTAGATAGAACTATGGAATGTTTTTTGAACTTGAAACTAATAGAGAGATCTCTCGTTTCCCTAAAGTTGCGATAGAAGCAAAAAGAAATTTTTTAATTGAAAAAACGGCTTTGTTTAAAGGCTCAAAGGAAAATAGAGATCTCTCTCTTCGCTCAAAGTTTTGAAACAGTTTAAAACATAGATTGATCAAAGAATCTGTATTATCATAAGAGAATAACAAATTTTTTCTGAAAAAAGATATTCACCTTTGCTTCGCTGGAAATCGAACAACAGACCTTCTGATTGCCCGTCGGTTGCTTTTCCCTGAAGCTACTAGAGAGATCTCGCTTGATCTTTCGAGTAGCTTAAAGAAAAAGTGAGATCGCTCTAATATTTTAAAGTTGAAATCACATCCTAGGCTTATGCGGCATTAACCCGAATCCGTGATTTTTTTTTTAGATATTGTTGTAAAACGTTAAGAAGTTGTCACCTGACTTATAAAATGCCATAAAAAAATCTGGGGTTAGTGCAGTTTTTACTTTTCGAGATAAAACGCGTACCATATATAGCACGCGGTGTTTAAGCTCAAAGAAGGACAGCAAAGCGTACGCGTACTGTGTGGATGGATTAAGGTTAAAGCTTTAATCATTACTTTATTAAAGTGTTCCAGGAATCTGTATTATTATTAAAGAATAACAGAAATGCTAAAGTCTTTTCAGACAAGATAAACCTACAAAATAAAACTGTTTCAATTAAATTTTTTCCGAAAAAAGATTTCCTTCTTCGCTCCGCTGGGTTTTGAACTGCAGAACTTCCGATAGCCAGTCAGGTGTTTTCCCTTAAGCTAATAGAGAGACATCTCTTTATCTCTCTAGTAGCTTAAGGGAAAAAGTGAGATCTCTCTACTAGTTACAAGTTCAAGCAACATTCCAGGCTTGCGCGATATCAAAGCTTCAATTACTATTTTATTAAGGGGTTCAATGAAGGTGTATTATTAACACTTAATAACACATAAATGCTTAACGTCGTTTCGGACTAGATGGACCTATGGAATGTTGTTTGAACTTGCAACTAATAGCGAGATCTCTCTTTGCGCCCCTAAAGAGATCAAGAGAGATCTCTCTAGTAGCTTAAGGGAAAAAATCTCTAGTAGCTTCAGGGGAAAGCACTAAACCGGCAATCGGAAGTTCGGTGGTGCGATTCCCAGCGAAATACAAAATGTTGTTCAGAAAAAAATTATTTAAAAAAATCGTTAATTTATAGCTTCATCTATTCTGAAAAGACGTTAAAAGTTTCTGATATATTCTTATGATAATACAGTTTCCTTGAAGGCTTTAATAAAATAATAATTAAAGCTCTCATGTCGCTTAAGCCTGGAATTTTGTTTGAACTTTCAACTAATTGATCCAATTTTAGCAAACATGTGTATGTATTATAATTACACGTTGACGTAGATTATTTTGCATGAATCCGCATCTGTGGCGTAGAAATTACGTCCGCATCACTTACCCACAAGCTAGACAACATAGACAAGGCAAGGGGTAGATGCAAGAGAATCTCTACCTGTAGTGGTTGACTATATATGTATATTCAAGTATG
>JAAAKG020044402.1:0-18774 GCA_010014905.2 Druon quercuslanigerum
TGAAGATATTATCCGATTTCAAAATTTCAAAGTGCGCTGAGTTTCGGATTGGACTGGGACACTTTTCCGCACCCAGGTGTTTCCTGGGCGCACAATGTTGGTTTTTCGCCCCAGCCTATTGCATGCGCACTGAACGAAATTCCCGCTCACACAAAAGTGATGGGAAACACAGGATAAAGCGCACTTCTGGGAACATTAGCGAATCTCGCACGATCAGTACCGAGTTGCAAAACTCGGATTTTGATCGTGCGCTACCACGCTGCGTGGCAACTGGCAACTGTCTCACTTCCTTGTGGATCACATGGGACGATTAAAGGAGACGCCACTCTGGAATTCATTCGTTACTCTGAGCTCACAGAATGAGCACTGCTTCAAAGGCGTTCAATAAAAGGAAAATTGTGGTTCAACTAAAAATAGAAAAATTACCATAAGAGGAAGCACCCGAGGACAAAGGCAGTTGACAGGTAGGTTCCTTTACTTTCTCTATTTTCTTTAATTAATTATTCGGTCACGTTTCAAAGTCGGATTCAGATTAAAAGACTTCGTGCACACCTTTACTTAAAACATATCATTGGATTTCAGAATAAGATCAACTAATCAGCCAATAATAATATAAGGGGACCAAGCCCTACAAAAATAAACAGAGATTTTTGTTACAAACATATTTAAGTATAGATGAACAGAGAAATAAGTACTTACTGCGACTGAATTTGATCGATTATGGTAACTAAATTAGTAGCACCATATTTCAGGATGTAGTACGCGAAAAATACAATCAGACCTTTTACCAATTTTACTGTCTTGGTTGATGAAAGACGTTGGAACAGTAACAAGAAAACCTGCTTCATATACGGATGTAGAGCATCACTGAAAATTATAATAACAAAATTTGCGGCTATAAATAATTAATTATACAAATGTTTGAGACATTCTTCATGGGGAATTATAATTAAATTTAAAGGATCTTTCTCTAAAAAGGCATGAGAACCACTATGGCAATGTTTTAGGAGACAAACAAAGTTCAAATTAATTTTGACATCTTCATCCATTTGTAGGTTATGTTGGTTTTTAATTTACGTTCGTGCAGCAGAAAACAAAACACGCAGTAAAACCGGCTACTGCTAGTGGGTATATTTGAACTTCGAAGATACGAAAAGTTCGGAAATCAACCGTGAAAGGGGCTTATATAATTATATACATATATATAATGACCGGAGTTACAGCATTTTGTAAATCCTAAAAAAACACGAAAATAAATATTTAACGCGAAACAACGCCCGATATAAAAAAAGTCATAGGAAGAAAAACGTTGCGTTTTGAACACTCTACCAAATTATTATAACAACTTTTTAAATTTTTCTGCAAAATCGAAATTGTAAATTCTAAATCATTTTTGATAGAATGCGTAGTTGTTTCATTCGCAAAACAAAAAATAGTAAAAATCAGATTAGAAATAAAGATTAAATTTTTTGAAAAGCGACAAAAGAGACGAAAACAATAAAAATACAAAAGTTGCTTAACCAAAAAATATCTAGAAATTTGCTACATACTATATAAACATTGAAAAATTAATTAATTAAATTTATGGAAAAACAACGCTAGTTGCAATAAAGTTATAACAATGTGACAGGGTAAAAATTTCGTTTAACGTTACCTGTCACTTTGAATATAGAGGTGACATAACCTCCCTTACCTTACCGGGACATTCCGTTTTCTTCACTTCACTTGAGAGTCCGGAACGAGAGTCACATTCCTCAGGGGCACTTTCGGTAGTTTTTGCGAGTTGCGTTATTTATGTTTTTGTTTCCTTTGTTTTTTTTTATGTATATAGTTATTATGGATCTCCGATTTCTTTGAGAGAGAACAACTGTGAGCGGACCTTGCCGATCAACAACCAGCACACACAAGTCAGGATTCACGAGGCGATCTTATCCGCAGGATGGAGAGAGAACAAAGCACGGCGTAGTGGCTTTTCACACTTTATCCCATTGACCGACCAAGCAAGAGGTAGAGAGAGACGGGTTGATGGAGGAGGTCGGTTGTCTCTTTCTGGCCTATGGAATCAGCACACAATTCGCCACATTGAATTGCTAAACCACTCAAATGGCCAAGGGAAGTGGAAACACAAACTGGGTGGCCACCTCTTGCACACATAGATACCGAAATGCCCGAAAACGGCAGATGGCGCCACGGTCTAGTGTTCCGTTCCCGAACACTTATAAGTATTTTTCTCAACTTTCGTGGGTTTTGAGTGTTACTATTCATCATGAAAAATTACTCCACTCAAACCCACAGGGAAATTGTTATTACTTAGGACCTTTCTATTATTTTGCCGCCAGAATGTTTCTCTCCCCCTTCCTGCAAGATGGCGGTCGCCGACGATCCTGGAGTCTACGATTGGCGAAAAGCCCCGAGCCAAGAGGTGCTGCGTTCTGATTGGCTGAACAACGAGGGACCACCACGCCAAGCTAACAAGTAGATTAAGCGCACTTCGACACTCTCGTTCTGGATTCCGAAAAAGAAGTCGACGAACCGGATCATAATTTTGTGAATGTTACTCTTAAGGAAGAAAAGGAATTTAAAGATGGAAAAAAAATCAAAGGGAGTTTGGCGTGTGTTGTACCATGAAGGGGTAAGCCATTAAATTATATTCTAGTGGAGAGTTTTGGCGGCCTTTTAGGAGTTTGATAAACTAAATACCGCTAAAATGCTCAGCCAACCTCCTAAGTGCTGTGCGGTAAAATTAGTGTTTAAAAGAATTTTAATTTTCGGCTCGTCAGACGTAAAGTGAGAGAAGTGGGAAGTAAGAAGCTGGACTTCTTACTACTCACGTCTCTTAATTCGTGATTACATTCGTGAGTGCTGGGTACCCCAATTTCACTTTAAATTTGAAGTTTGTGGGAAAGTAGGGTCGTGAGCATTTGTTCCGTCGCGAACCTCGTGGTCGGTGCTTTGTTGTAAATTGATATTTTTGGGAACCGAGCACGACTAACTAAAGACGGAAAGATTGGGTCATGACTTTCTCTTCTTCTATTTGATGAATTTGCGGGGAGCTATTTCGATATAACGTTAGCCTTTTTTTCGTTTCGTGCCTACTTGTAACGCTAAGATTTATTCCTGGTTGATTAGAGTCATTGCAGTGCGAGCAATCTCCACCGTAATGGCGTCGGCTTGTGTTGTAAGAATTCGATTATATCGGGATGTAGACTTTTTAATAAAGTATTGTATCTATCTAAAATTGAAAAAAATGTGTCTGAGCCTTTACAAGTGAATTTTTTTTAGGTTAGGAGTAACCCACCCCCCGTAAAACTTTTCTTTTTATTCCAGATTTAGAGTAGGCTTTTAAAAGTTTAAATTTTCGTATATTACGTATATGGCAGTATATCTTGATTTCTTTTTTTTATGTCAGGCCTTATGCCCCGGTGGTAATTTTGAACAATTCCAGTAATTAGATTTTCAACGGGCTGGAAATCTCATTACAACAAATACGTTTTCTGATATGATGCGCTTTTTTAAATTATAAAAATTAAACAAAGAAAATACTTTTATTTTGATACCATTGCCTCTGATGAATTGTAATAATATACTTTTTTTTGTAATGATATGCACTTTTCCGAGGAGCTGAGGATAAAATTAAATCCAAAATAAGAAACAAATATTAGAGTAATCATTAAAAATAATATTTCTACTTTCTTTGGCAATATCTAAACGAACACCTCAGATCGAGCTACACACATAAATATAACATATATTTGATACAATAGAGTTGAATATAATATAGAGAGTCCGCATTCAGGAAAAAATCGAGCGACATGCGCGATGAAAATGTGTTTGACAAAGCCGAAGGAGCTTTCACAAAAGGAAATTCACAATCACCAAAATTACAGTTGTCGATACTTTGATCTTCAATTTTAAAAGGCCTGCGCACAAATGTGAGAGAAATGCAGTCGCGCATCCTGGGCGCGCTCAAACTTGAAAGCAGGGCACGCAGCGCTCAACGAGAATGTACACGTGCCGCGGGCAGATTTTCTAAAACCTTTTCTCGGCACAAGACAATCTAAAGTTTTGTATACAAATAGTTCATTATATTAAATGTATAAAACATAAACAAGGGGTGATTTACAAAATACGAGATGCATTCAGGGGAAGGGGTTCTGTTAAAGTATTATTGTGACAGAATATGTCAGGTGTTTCAAAAAATTGCATAGATATCGTAAACACTAAAAGGCATGATTTACATATCAAATCCAGTAACTTAATAAACAATTATTCCGAAAAAAGTGCTGTAAACTTAGCTGAGTTTTTTTTCATTATGTGGACTTAATTATTTACACAAATAGAACAAATTCGAAATTTTTATAATATTATTTTTCTTTTTCTGAAAAAAGATCGAAATGAAATTATTATGTATCAGAATTTCAATAAATATTCAGTCTAGAATTCAGCACAATGTTTATAAGCCAGTGATATAAACATTTATTCCGACGAGTCATTCAATCACAGAAAATTTTTTAAAAGTTGAATACCTAATTCTCCAGCAAAAGTAATATTAAAAATGAAAAATAAACATAAATTAACAATGACTATTGTTATAACCATTTTAATGAACAGACTTAAAATTTTTGGATTTTGCCAATATCTCAGGTTTTTTTCCTTTCAAACCACTTTGAAATCCATTAAAAATTATGATTTTGTAAGTACAGAACAATAAATACGTTACATATTGTTATTGTTAATAAAAATACTGTAGTTTTTATCGAAAATATATTTTTTAAATATTCCCGCTGTGCAGGTACATTCTCAAAACGCGCTGAGCGCGCGACTCGCTTCGTTCGTCTTTTTGAACACGCCTTGTGCACGCGTCTGTTGGTTCTCGCATTGGCAACTGTAATTAAGTGATTGTGATTTTGTTAACAACGCGAACTTGCCTGCATTATGTTCAATACTATTATATCAACTGTGTATTACATTTACTTCTGTACTTCGGCCTTAGATTGATTATTCCGATATCGTAATATAAAGTACAAATTTTGTTTATCATCATTACTTTAATATTTGCTCCTTATGTTGCGTTCAATTTTATTTTAAGCTGCATTTGAATAATATAATGCTATGAAACATAAACGCCCTACTCCTCCTATTTCCCCGCTCTGTCCCCCCGCCACAAGACTCTAAAGTCATAGTAGACAGTGTGATTACGTTGCACATTTTTAAATGCATTACTAAAAGATCTTTATATTTATCTTTTTTATTTCTTTTAATTTATGAGTTTTCTACAAAATTATTTCAGTAACTTATGACAAATAATAAATCATAACTATTTTATGATAGTATAAATAAATGTCAACTTCCCCTTTAACATTTAAAACTACTCATAATTAGAAGTGTAGATATACAGTACATAAAAAAATAATAATTGAACTTTAAATTCATAAGGAATTTCGCATTAAAAGTGATACTTCTTTTAAAATAAAGTAAGTATTAATTTCCATATTGTATTTATTCTGCATGTCTAATTTGTGAAAGAGTTCGGAAAAGGACGCTAAGAAATGCTGACGAGACAGAAAATGCGTTAAATGCATTACTAATTTGGTACACTTTTCGAAGCCGTTGTTTTCCTTTACTCATCGTAAATATTTTTCGCAGTGGATGCCATAAAAGAGGATTCTAAAAATTTAAAAGGTAAGCCTGCGACTATTTTAGTTTTTTAAATAAAAAATTGTCAGTTTATGCTTCTTACTGTATTTTTATTTATACCATGGAAACAAAAAATGAAGTTTCGTCGACAACGATTATGGAAAATTGATTATGCACTCCCCAGACAGTTAAAAACAATTTATTTATAGTGATGGTCAAACGTTTTATACTAATAATTTCGTAATTTATAACAATTTTTTTTATAAATTTAATAAAACGGTACATGAATTTTATAAGGTATTTGACTGTTTAACATAAAAATACTGTTTTTTATATTTTAGTTATATTTTGTCAATGATTGAAGTAATCTGTTGGTATCGATAGACTGCTTGTATTATTTTCTTCCATAAAAACCCAAATTGTGTGTGTGTGTGTGTGTGTGTGTGTGTGTGTGTGTGTGTGTGTGGTACATGCCACGAGAAAAGGGGACTAACGCTAAACAAATCAACAATCGAATTTTTATCTCTATTGCTAGTGTTTGACTTGCTCTATCCAACACAAAAATCAGAACAAAATTTCGGGGCATTACTGATTATGAAAAAATAGCTTTTTGTCTGGCCGAAAGTAGAGCATTTCGTAGCGTGCCTTCGGACCACCGAAAACGCCTCCCATCATCACTACTTCAAACTCACGGGCAGTGCCGCTTGCGCCGGTTTTCATGAGGGAAAAGAAGCGAGAAACACGGAAACTGGGACACGACTAATCAGAGTGTAGTTATAAGTGAAGGGGCAGATTTCCGGGGGTCGCCTTTCACTAACGAATAGGCTGGGACTTCTATCGGTAGCCCCTGCAGAATTATCGTTTAGAGCATGAGTCCCTTTTTCTCGTGGCACATCAAACATATATACACACACACACACACACACACACGTGCAAATACAGCTTTATTATTTGCAAATTTTAAAACTGTGTTGCACTTTTTTTAACATCTTTAAAGAAAGTAAAACAGAGTTAGTTTTGCTTTTGAAAGGTATACATTTCCGTTGTTAAATTTATATTTTAATGGGAAAGGTTCGGTTCCTCATGAATGCATAACTGAAACAGCTTCAATCTTTTCTTCCTTGTTAAAGGGTAAAACAACAGTAATTGGTTTGAGAAGTTTAATACAAAGTCTTTAATTAAATTATATAAAAATTATATTAAAATTAAAATGGAAATTAAAATTAAATTAAAATTAAAAAGCAAACTTTTTTTGTTTAGAATACATGCGTATGTTGGTACCGCGTAGTGAGATTGAGGCGTCCGTGCTAATATTGGAGAGATTGCCGATATAGTAATGGATGAAATGATTCTAATGGATATGTGTGAAGCGAAAGAAAAGGAAAATTAAAGATTTAAAGGTAACATAAGAAGTAGTTTAACACCATGAAAAAGAAAAAATACAATACCAGCAGTAGAAGGAAATGAGAAAAATATACAAAAGATGATAAGAGCGTGAAGTCATACACGCTGATGGTTGATTTGCAAATAGATGTCCGAGAAAGAAAGAAAGATCAAGATGCAGGTGAGAAAGGAAGAGTAGAACCCCATAAATACATACAAAATCATTTCGTTTTTTCTGCTCTTATTAATGTTTCGTAAATTGACGTAAAAGCAACATATAGATCTTGAAATTCCCTAAATTAATGTGTAAAAAAGTGAAATGTAGTTTAGCAAGGTGAAAAATAAAAATTCAGGAGAAGGCGCTAGCAAGAAATCCTGCAAAAATATGGAAAATATATAAACCCCGTAGGCAAGAAGAAGCAATTGAAGTTGACACAGATGAAACTGACAAACAAAATCAGAAAGATGATGATGATGAGAGCGCGGACTCAGACACATTGATGGTTGATTTGCAAATAGATGTCCGAGAAAGAGGAAGAGAAGAAGATGCAGGGGCAAGAAAAAAGAGGAAAATCCCTAAATACATACGATAATCATTTTGTTCTTGATCTTTTTCTTATTGATGTTCAGTAAATTAAAATTAAAAAAATATCTTGATTTTGACGTTTCCCTAAATTGATGTGTAACGCAATCATTCTACTTTTTTTAATTATGAGTAAATTATACAAAAAATCATACGAAATTAAGTGCATGCCTAGTAGAATTGTACTAGCGAATATACCTAATTATAATTGCAAAAGCATGGATATCCCTTCAACCAGTACGTTTATCGTTTGCTGTCGAATTGTGGGATCTTATATTTAAGATAGTGAAAGGTGTCGTAACGTTCAGGAATACGATCGAATTTATTATTTCATCAACAGTCGCGAAGGTACCTGCTGGTACCTGATAACTTGTGCTTACCACGTGCAATAGTTCCTGGTATTGCACATACGCAGCCGGGGGATGAAAGGACTGGTGCATTATATGATCAGTAGAATAAGGTGCGAAATTCGTGTCGAATTTTGCAGCGTGAAATGGGAAAAATTCAGTCACAAATGATAGTGTGCGAATACCGGAAGATGACTGCAGACTAACAGAAATGAATAAGTTGCAAATTTATGTAGCCCATGAGGGGGTTGCGATAACAGTTTTTTTTGTCCACATTCGGCCAAGGAGTAGATCCATTATACGATGGTACTATCCACCTGGTAAATAGAGGTTTGACAATTAAATTTGGGGTACATATCTTGTTTTATGACCAATAAAAACCACAACCAAACAATCTTTAATTTGCGTGGTGCAACCGGTAGTAGGATCTTCTGTTTAGCATGTAACAGAAGTTATACAGACCACAACCACACCACTGTTCTCACGATTGTGCATGGTGTAAAGCAACATTACCATGGAAATAATTATAGTAATAATTACATTTTGGAAATAATTATAGTAAAAAAAATTTTTATATAAATCTGCTACCACCGGTTAATATATGTGTATAGATTATGTAGTACAAATTTTATACCAATTGATTCGGTACTTTTGGAGATTTTTTTAACAAGCGGTAAAAACGTGGTTTCGAGAAAAACGCGTTTAAAGTTATTTATGTAAAAAATCATGAAAAAAGTTAACTAACACTCAATCAGCGATACCTGCACCATACAGTATGCCTTATGACTACTGCAGAAGATCATTTTCTTCCAATCCAGCTTGTTTTTTTTCGTTCTGCTTTTGGAAGCAATTTTAACAATTTTCTTTCCATTGAAAAGGTGCTTAGGTGCCATGGCCCATACTGTGGAGTTAAAACACTCGTTGTTGTTTTGAGTGTTTCCACCTAAGCACGTCTCAAGCAATTCCTCTTTTGTTAGATCCTCGTAAATACGTTTTAAAACTTCTTGCACGTCTTCAGCAAGTGCAGGAGGATGTTGAAAATTTTTCAAAGTTTTCTTTGCTTCGGCTTTACGTATTTGCAACAGGAGTCTGCTCCGGCTGGACAGTATGTATGCTGCGGTTTGGAGTCATTCGAAATTTTTTGATAGTAGCAGGCCCAGATCTCGTTGCGCATCCTTTCGATTGAATTTTTGTTTCTCTGAACTGCCAGCCCATAGTTTTTTGACAACTCTTTCATTAAATTTATAATTAGATCTACAGTTTTTATTTTTGCAACGACAACTTTTTTCTTTTTTACAACTTTCTTCACTGTACTTTTAGTTGCTTTTCTTCCCTGTGTCAGAAATTTTTTCGCTTCACTCGCCCGTTTAAAAATTCTTTTTATGACATGCAAAACACACTCCAATTTCTTGACCAATAACTTCTTCGTCGTATGGAAAGGTATCGAGCAACATTTTAAAAGATGTTGCTCTGTTGACTTTGGAGACACGACTGCTTCGAAGGACGCAAACGTATCGGTAGGATGCTTGGATCTTTATGAAATTTTCAGAGTAGTCTCAAATATATTTACTCACGAAAAATGAAAAAAAAATTGAAAAAAAAAGTTTCAAAGTAGAATCCTGCCTAGCTGCACATGCTGCCGCTCAAGCTCGACTCAAACTGCATAGTTACCTGCAACAATTAAGTAGGCGTGCTTTGTATTAGGATACGGATTCTGTACGGATTCTGGAAAACTTCCTTAGGTTACATGAGCGATAAGTTGGCATGCTACGACGAAGGGGGTTATATTAGTGCTTTTGTGTTTGGTGGGACAAAATTTTAATCGTATGAAGTGAGAAAGCCAAACGGTAGCGAAGTTGAAGTATTTCAAGCAAAGGGGATTTCTTTAAATCATTCTGCTTCAATGACAGTTAACTTTTACTCCATTCGACAGCTTGTACTAGGCAAAAATAATGATATGTTAACTGTTACCTTCCACGCCATCGGTCGCACAGCTTTACATTGCGTGGGAAGAACACAGACTGTACAATTCAGATACGTGACTGCGAATGTGAAAAACCAAGATTAACAGAAGAGAACTCGGTTTTCCACATACTGTTTGTTGGAGGAGGGACTCTTACATAATATATAATGTAGAATGTTTTCTTGTATGTATATAAACATTGTTTAAATATAATCATTTTTGCAAAGTTTGAATATTATAATTATTTTACAATCGTCATTAATTAAAGAAGTTTACATTTGCGTGTGTGTTTATATGAAAATATATCAAATATGGATAGCTATTTCTAAATCATGAGACATATATATGTATACATTGTTTTTATTCTACTTACAGTAAGGATTTACATAAGACCTTGTAAACAGAAGTTTTGTTAATTTCAAATGAAGGAGAGTCAGAAGAACAAGCTTTTTTGTATGAAGACTATGATTATGAAATTCTTAGTCTTCTTAACAGTAAAGATTTTATAAATCAGCGTGATTACGACATAATGTATACGTTTATACAAGCCAATCAAACCGCGTCATATGAGGTTTTATAAATTAATCTCGACAGCATATTATAGCCGCGCATATGACACAGTTTGATTAGCTGGTAGAAATGCATACGACGCGACTCGATAAGCCTATGCCGTCGCACATAGAGTTGCGCCGCGTATCTAATTTGTGGTCACTCTATCACACTTATTTCATACTATTCAATTATATCAACTACTCCTAATATATTAATTTTTGTATGAATAGTAAAAATAACATATTTATTTTTTTATTTTGATAATTTATTTATTATTTTATGTTTCAAATTCTCATTGACGCAACACAACTAAAAATCATACATTTGCAACAATACATAATAATATATAATATTAACACTGACACTACGTTATGAAATTTAATACAATCACACTGATTTATAAAATCCTTACTGTTAAGAAGTCTAAGAATTTCATTACCATAGTCTTCATACAATAGCTTGTTCTTCTGGTTAGATATTCTTGGGACCAGCTTGATTCGGCTAGCGAACGCCCGACGTACCGGTATCGAGACAACATTGCACGCGTTTATCGAAGCGAAGTCGGTCGAGCTCTGGAACTTTCGGGTCTAGCTAGTAGAACCCACCGTGTCCCGCTTCTTCCGCACTCCTGTGACACCAGCGTCGGACGGGACGAGCTCTTTCTATTGGATTATTTTAATCCCGCATCTGCAAAAGCAATGTTGTCGAGATACTGGTACATCGGGCGTTCTCTAGCCGAATCAAGCTGGTCGAAAGAAAATTTAACTGCCGTAGTTCACTTTTCAAACCGATACAGGTCCAGTCCACGCGGACAACATTGGTTCCAGGTTATTTGGTACCCCCCTGCACCCGGATTTTTTTCCGTGTGGGGTCAGATCCCAGCGGAGATACAGATATTTTTTCACAATCTTAAAGATTCATCAATATTTTAATAATATTGATTTAGACTAGCAGACAAACAAAATTAACATCTAAAATTAATTAAAATATTTCAATTTTGCAAAATTTATTCCAAATACACTACAGACTACATTTCATCTCCTTGTCAGTAATTTGTCTGTGACCACAGTGTGCAGGCGTTGGCACCCACTGAGAATCTTCCTGTGAATGTGTACAAGTTATAACCTTTAGGTCTGCGCGAAACCATTCCATTTTTCGATACCAATCAGAGTACTTGTCTTCTAGTACGCACAAGCGATTAAACATATCTTCTTCTGGTGATACTACAAGAGAACTAGTTATCCCTACTTCACGATTTCGTAGTCCATTTAGAAGGGATCTTATCTTTTCTTTCCTTACAAACCGGTCGTCATTACTGTAAATATAAAAGCAAATGATTTCCATTTCCATTTTTGTTTCTAGGATTAAATAAATACAAACAATGTTTATATACATACAAGAAAACATTCGACATTATATAATATGCAACAGACCCCCTTCCAATAAAGGTATCTAGCAAACAGAGTTCTATTCCATTAACCGCGCTTTTTTCTTATTCTCAGTGACGTACCTGAATGGTACAGTCGGTGTCCTGCCCACACGTCACATTTTGCCATAAACAGTCCAGAAGTTTTAGTTTCCTTACGAGTAAGAACGCGATGTAAAGCTCTGCGACGAATGGCGTTAAAAGTAACCGTTAATATATCATTATTCTTGCCTAGTACAAGCCGCCGAATGGAGTAAAAGTTAACTGTGGTTGAAGCAGAATGATTTAAAGAAATTCCCTATGCTCGACTTACTTTAACTTAGCTATCGTTTGGCTTTCGCACATTATACGAAAAAAATTTAGACCACCAAACACAAAAGCACTAAAACACTCCCTTTGTCGTAGCATGCCAACTTATCACTCATGTCACCTAGGAAGTTTCCCAATGGAATTTCATATTCTCCGGGTTTTCCAGTAGAATCGTAAATTACAGAATCTGTATCCTACTACAAAGCAAGCCTACCTAGTAGTTGCAGGTAACTATGCAGTTTGATTCGAGCTTGAGCGGTAGTATATGCAGCTATGAAAACGTTCGAGATTCGAGAAGGTTGAACTGCTGTAATGTTATCTTGCCATCCTGCATACAAAATGGATTTATTAACTTTTTGTTATTCCAGATACCACGACTTCAAGGCTTAATGAGCAGCGCTAGGAGATCTTTTTGAGTCGTAACTGATCTCAAACCCAGATTTAAACATATTTTTTGAGGATCCGGTGAAACGCCTTCTTTTTCCTAAAACTCTGCTAGGTAGCGAACTTTAGAAGCTCATGGAATGCACTAAAAAGGCCAGTCTCTTGTTTCCTGTTTTATTTTCAAATACATATTGATGTGTGCTGCAAAAAATCCTCTTGTTTGAGTTTGAGGATCGCATTGGGTTATTTCATACTATCATACATCGAATACAGTTAGTACTTCATACTCTAACTTAATGACAGCCTTTAGTTCATCGAAAACCCAGGCTCCGTCAAACGAACGTTCTTGGGTATCCTCATGTGTACAAGTGCTCTGCTGTCTTTTTTCGCAACATGATCGACACAGGGGAACAATAGACGGTTGTGCATGTGTACCGGCAATACAGGGTGAAGTTCACAACGTGGTGGCAATACAGAGCAATATACAAGACATTCAAGTGCATAATCGAATTTCCAGAATCGTTGTCGACTAGACTTTATTTTTTGTTTCCACGTTGAAAATAAAATACAATAAGAAGCATGAACGATAATTTTTTATTTGAAAAAACTAAAATAGTCGCAGGCTTACCTTTTGAATTTTTATAATCCTCTTCTGTGGCATCCGTTGCACACTTCTTATTAAACTTTACCAAATGTTTATATACTGCTCTCACTAGAGAGTATTTAAGACCCATTGCGAACAACACTTACGACGATTAAAGGAAAACAACGACTTCGAAAAATCTACCAAATTGGTAATGCATTTAATATACTCTTCTTTTAATGCATTTTCTGTCTCTTTAGCATATTCTCAGCGTCTTTTTCCAAACTCTTTCTCACGTTAGACATACGGAATAAATACAATACAATAAATATACTTTATTTTAAAAAAAGCGACCTGCGGATGTAGTGCTGGGACTCTCCTAAGGGGGTCGTGGGGGCCGGGGCGAGGGTAATGCACTTCTCATATCACACTGTCTACATTGACTTTGGAGCCACGGTGCGGGGGGATAGAGCGGGGGGCAGGAGGAGTGTAAGTGTATGGCCTCGTGTTTGACTCTTGCTAAGCCAATATGTTAATCAGTAGTAAATAAAAATTTAATTTACGTCTACAACCTTTCCTTGAAATAAATGTTCAATATATCCACACCCATGAGAACTTGGATGTGCATAATAAAGTAAATTAATTAGCTTAAATATACTTACGGTGGAAAGTAATCAATTATACATTGAATCAATAAAAATCCTTCGTGATCATGTGTTTTTGATGCCACTAACTTTTGAAAAACACCTAAGAGAGCACTGATTTTATCTTGAGCTACAATTTGATGTGAGCCTTTTGAGATAAATGCTTGCAATAATCTATTCAATGGATGTATATTCCCTTGTCGTTCAAATAATACTGGTGATAATAGACAAGGAAACAGGGCCATGTACGAGTCAGGTATATTAGATTCAGTACGTAGTTCAAGAAGTAACGCAAGTATTTGAAAAACGTATGGTATGAATTCTGAAACGGAATGTACAGATGTTTTTATATTGTATACGTATTTAAATCTTGAGCAAATTAATTATATTTTCTATTTCCAAACCTTGCACATCTTGTTGTAAAATTCCCTGAAAAGTAGGAAAGAGCGTTTGTTCAAATGACATAACAGCTTCTGAACTTCTTCTGCATACAATTCTATAAAAAACATACACATATAAACATACAAGATAAATTTCTAAAGGACAAAAAATTTTTTCCCCAAAATTTGAAAAATAAACTAACTAAAAAAACTGTTAACTTTCTTGCAAAACACTTCCCTTACTTGATAGATAAGCTGAGAGTTTCAAATAAGTAATGATTGAAGTTTGGTCGACCAGGATTTTTCGCTACAGTAACAAGTTTTTCAGTCAATTTTGGAAGCAAGTTTGCTAGATATGGTACCACATTGTCTTGTAAAACAGCAAAACTTCGCATTATCGCCTTCATGATGTATTCATTGTCTTCTGATCCTGGAATTTCCAACGCAACAAAAAGACTGTTTAATAATTCTGCTGCCAAAGGCACCATTTCTTTTTCGTACACTCTGTTAAAATTAGAAAGTAAGACAATCATGTAGTTATTGCTAGCATAAGAATAAATGAAAATAAATTATATAATTTTTATCTTACTGAAGAGTGTTTTCATGATCTTTAAGTGCGAGTATCTTCTCAATTGCACAAGCAGCATAAGTATGAACTACAGTACTCGTGGCTAGTAGGTGACGGATAATCAGTGGCAAAACTCCTATAACGTGTTCTCTTGGTAGTACGGATCTGAATGTCATTATGAACTTTATAGCATCAGCTTTCAAAACCGGAAACTCGTTCACTGAAATTCAATAATATTTTTGAAGTACCTCCATTTAAAGCCTTCTTTTGCGCACCATCTTCAGACACCAACAGGAGGCTGTTGCGAACCATGCGAGAAAACCCTTCACTCGATGCCTGCAGATTATGCGTAAAACAAAACTTTCCATACAGATATAAAAAAATTAGAGTTTTGTACTAATATCTAATAACGGCACGACGTTCACGAGCGCTGAATTTAAACAATTTGTTACAAAGCATGGGATAAAGCATACCTTTTCACCAGTAGGGAACCCTGCCACTAATGGTGCAGTGGAAAATTTAGTAGGAATTTTCAAAGATAAGGTTTATAAAATAATCAGGAGTGGGTTATCTTTAGATGATGCGATTACAAAATTTTTCTCAGACTACCGAACGACAGCACATTCGACAACAAAGGCATCCCCAGCATCATTAATCTATAAGCGCGAAATTAGCACGAGATTTTCATTATCACGCCCGCAAATACAACTATACGTTGGAAAAAGTCAAAACGCGCAGATAAAGAATGGTCTTAACTTGAAGACCGCATATTTAGCGCAGGTAAAAAGATAATGGTCAGAGATTTTAGAAAAAATTACCCAGATTGGTCCCCAGCTGTGATAATAGAAAAAACATCACCAGTGACCCTTCTCGTTAAACTCAACGCCAACACTGTAATCAAGCGCCACGTAAATCAAACTCGTAAAGGCTGGATTGTAGAAGAACAAAAATCGCAGCCGGAATCATCTACAACAACGCGTAGGCGTTCACCTCGATTACATAACACATAATAATCAAGGTATGTTTTAGAACAGGGAACGGTAAGAGAACTCGAAAAATGGGTTAAAGCTCATACTTTGCCCCCGCCCACCCGCCCCAAAGGGGTGAGATGTGGCATATACATACACAGCACAATGCAAATAGCAGATATAAGAATCATGGAATAGAGATGTTTTACCCAAATTATATTAATTATTCAAGCTGTCACAGAGGCGGAGCAGGCGGTCAAGACCATTGGTCTGAATTTTAACATCAGAACTAAGAAAAGTGCATTACTCCACCTAGATTAACGTTTCCGAAACTTTTTCGCCAAGACAGGCACTGGACGCCTGCTGTTCGGGCGCGGTTGCTTGCTTCGCGCGACTATCCATTGTTAGATAATTAGAGCCGGTTAAGGAAAATAAAAATTTCGTAAAATAGTAATAAATTGAACTTCCATTTATGTTGTTGCTGAGCAGACGGTTACGGTTGAAGACGGAAATATTATTGCGACATCGTAACAGTCACTTCGCACCACCGTAGAAGATGCTGCAGCGACTGTTGCGTCTGTCGCAGTAACAGTTTCGGCCCGATTCCCGAGCCGTCGTGGTTACCGCCGCTGTGGGATTGGTCGACGATGAAGTCGAACGATATCAGGTGATCGTCGTATACTCGAATGTTTCTGCATCACTTAAAACACATTTTGGTTTTATTTTTGAGACATTTTTTGTCAAGTGTGTCTAATATATGTTTATTTTAATCGGTCGCTATCACGTGTTATTCTAAGAACGAGTTGTAAAAGGGGTTCGAGACGTGACTGATCAATCTTATGTGACTAGGACCTATCCTCAAAACTCTTCAAGTCGAGCCTCGAAAATAACAACATTTCGAGCAGAACAAGTTACAAAAGTCTTCTTATCGTTTCTGTTTTATTATGATATTGCTGTCATTAGTATTTTTGAGCAATTTAAATACCTTTAAGAGCCATTTTGAATGTAATGTAATAAAAAGTGCTGTAAATAGTAATTATAAAAAAATATTCCACCTAAATGCAACTAATTACTTACATTCAAGTATCAATTTTTTAATATCATAACTTCTTTTCTTTCCTTCTTTTGCTAAACTGTACGACATAAAAATGTGAATGAATTTACAAGTATTGATTGTATTGGTATATTAAGGTGTACATTTTGTAGCCAAACAATGAATTCCAAAATGCATAAATAAACGAATAAGAGAATGAAAAAAAGGAATCACTTAAATTATTCTGCGTCAGAGAATTAGTAATAAATAAATGAATAAATAAAATTTGATTAAATTTCGCTCAATCGTGTTTCTATCATACATGCAACGTGCATTTCAATGTCATAAAATTTCTATTTCCATAAGAAATGTCTATTCATTTTATTTCAATATTAAATTATTATATTAATATTCGATATTAATATTTAATATTAATATGTAAATAGAGCTTACATGCGCGTGCGTTGACCGGGTTCTTATCACCAAGCATAGCGAGCCTCTATCCCCATCTCCATCAAACCGAAAGCCATGACCGAGACGAACCCATTTAAGCAACTGCACGATACGCTGAACGGCAGTTCAACTGTACACGGCAAACCGATCACATCGAAAAGCTCGTGCCTAGGGAAGACTCGCGTACTCTCCCTACCAATAGGTGCGCCTATGGTAGTGAGAGTACCGGCGAGAATGAGTACCGACGAGAATCGCAAGGATTAGGAGCATCTATACTTGCCATTCTCAAATGTTTCTTACAGAAGAGAATTGGCAATCGACAGGAGCACCTGTGATTGTCAATTTCGAAAGCCGCAAAAATGTAAGCCAACATGCGCACCTGTGGCTGCCATTTTACGCATTACCGCAAATAACGACGCTACCGACTTTATATAATGCGTATACGATTTCTGCAATAAACAGGCGCACTTGTCGTTACAAAAAATCAAAGCCATAAATGTTAATTGACAGGAGCACGTGTAGTTATCCTTTATTACCATTTCCGACTCTTACCGAAATCTAGAAAATACTGTTCAAAGTGACTGACAGAGAAGTGGCATAAAACTGCACCCAACAGGTTCACCTGTGGATGTCATTTTGGCCGATATAAATGCTAACGTGTAAGCGCTCCTATGGTTACCATTTATCGTGGACTTTACCGACACGTTGACGACGCAACGATCGTTCCGCACTATACCATCCCCTACGTTAACTTCTTTTTCCGCAATTACCTTACCTAACGTAGAGTAGTAAATAAATTGACAAATTACAAAACGTATTAATAAAATAGTTACGAATTAATGAATTGTACATTATTAAATCAATAAATTAATGGAATAGGAATATAGTTTACATTATTTTATACATATCATTGTGGTCATGTATGTATTAAGTGATTTTAAATTTAATGAAATTGCTTTTTTTAACAATTCTATAAACAAAATGATGAGTAAGATTACTTGTGGTAATAACTAAATATTTTTTAATAGTTAACATTTAATTTACATTGATAATTTTCTTTTTTTGTAATTTTAGTTTTTCGACTTTTTTTGTTAACGTGCACGCTACTGAAAAATTAAAAATAAATCCTAAGTACAACTCGAATTGGAATAAACTGAATATTTTAAATATTAACAGCAGTAAAGTGGACATGAATAAATCAAGAAGTGGAACAGTAAATTTACTATATCTAAATAAATTCGTAATAAGCAAATCAGTTAAAAAATTAATTATGATAATAAAGCCGGACGATTGTAGAAAATTGCAATTACAATAGATATTCCAAAAATTCTGAACAATGTCACACATTCATTAATACATTTCAAAGTTTATCTCCATTATGAGATAATAGCATTGAAGAATTAATTTATCGAATTTTACATTGAAATATAAGTATTTCCCCATTTTTTATGATATTTTTGAGTACATACCACACAGACTGTGCAAACTAATAAATCTATGCATCGAAGTAGGGGAAGTCCCAGGTGATTGGAAAAAAGCGATTATCGTGCCAATATACAAA
>JAAAKG020044413.1:0-18773 GCA_010014905.2 Druon quercuslanigerum
TTTTATTCTCTTCCTCTTTCTTTTGATCATACAACTCCGAATACTCTTTCTTTTTTCTCCTATATTCTTCCCCATTACTTTTTTCTTTTCTCCACTTTCTTAATTTAATTCTGACCTCCTTCTTTTTCTCTTTACAATCCTCATCTCATCCACTTCTATTCCTCTCTTTACTAACTTAATTTTTGTTTGTTGACTCTAATCCTCTTTTTACTTCTTCTATCATTTTTTCCACCTCCTTGTCCACATTTTCCTCTCTCATTTTGATAAAACAATCCGCTTTACCTACACTCTTTATCTTTGCTCCCTTTTTACGTATATTACGATTATTTTTATCTCCCTCTAATGTCACTATTATTGGAAAGTGATCCGAATCAATATATTCACTTACCTCTAATTTCTTGACCTTCTCTATTATCTCATCATCCACTATCACATAATCAATTACCGTTCCCCTTTCTCCTCCTGACCGTTTATATTCTCCTTCTTCATCTCCCTCTATATTTTCGTTTAAGATAAACCATCCTAACTCCTCCAAGCTCTTCAATAACTTCTTTCCCTCCCCATTCAGTACTTTATCTTATGATTTTCTTCCTCCCTCTTTCCCCCATTCTCTTCCTCCTATATTTCCTGCTCTCGCGTTTAAATCCCAACCTATTATAAGTCTAATATCTTCTTTATTTTCTTCCATTATTTCTTTTACCTCCTCTGCTTTCTCCTGCATATCTTACATTCACATTAACCCCCAGTATCTTTCACTTCTCTTCTCCCATCTTTACTTCTTCTACTATTAATCCTTCTTTTTGCTGTTTCCTATCTTTCTTATCTTTCCCTGTCATACCTTCATTCCTCACTCCCATCACCATTCCTCCTATTGCTCTGCCCTTTTTATTCTTCCTTTTTGCAACCTTCGTAATCTTCCCCTTACTCTTTCTCATCCCTTTTCATCTAGCCACGTCTCCAGCATTATTAGAACATCCCATTGTGTCAAATTTCTCATAAATTCCTTATCCTTTTTCTCCAATCCTGCTATACTCCAATAACATATTCTCCATTCTTTCCTACATTCATTTTTTGTCTCTTTTTTCCTCCTACTATTGCTTATTTTCCTACCTCTCCTTCCTTTCTCTCCTAGTTTCCCTTCCACTCATTTCTTACTAACTCTTCCCTTTCTTCATCCCAATCCCACCATACTTCGTCTATCTGTATCCTCCCATATGTAACCCATGTTCTCCTTTCCTTTTTTTTCCTCTTCCGCTATTTTCCTTAACTTATATTGCATCCACCTTTGTACTCATGTCAAATCATCCTCTATTCTCTCCAAGTTCCTATATAACATCCTCTTTTTTTCCATTACTTCCCTCTTATCTTCCCATTTCTTTAGTTCCACTAGTATCATTCTCTCCCCTCTTCGTTCTTCTCTTCCTATACTTCGCACTTCCTCTATCTCTACTTTTGCATCAATCCTATTTAGTACTTCTTCCACTCCCTCCTGCACCTCCTTCCCCTCTAATCTAACACCCTTCATCAATTTGTTTCTTTTTCTTTCTTCCCTCTCTTTTTTTCTATTCTTTGTTCTATTTCCCTCAGTCTTTCCTAATCCATATTCCCATTCACGCCCCCACAAAGATCCCGGTTCGAGCTTTCTATCTTTCTAATTATACTTTGCATCTCTTCTACCTTTTTATTATTATTCTCCTGCTTCTCTAGCTTTTGCTCCAGTGATTGCATCCTCTTTTCTAACATTTCCCTAACTTCTTCCCATTTTTTCATTTCTTTCCTAAGTTCAGACATTTGCCTCTTATTTCTTTCCTTAATTCCTTTCCCCTATTTTCCTGCCTTTCTTCATAAAATCCCATTGCTTCCATCATGACTTCGCGAATTTCTTTTATTCTTTCCTCTTTTCTCAGTTCTGCGGTTTCATCACCGTTCCCTTCAGCCCCCTTACTATTATCACCATTCTCTACCAAACTCTACTTTTCCGGCGGCAATCTGAACATTTTGGGATATTTTAAGTTTGAACCTAAATCGTCCTTCTCTTCGCTGCTTCCCCTCTCTCCTCTCTTCCTTTTGGTAAAAGCCTCAATCGGTCCTACGCTTTGTGCTCTTAATCTCTCCTTTTCAATCGTTTTTTTGTAATTCCCCCTTGCCTTCCTTTCTTTGATCTTTTTCTGTGTACTAAACACTTCCTGCTCTAAATCTGATTTTTCTTCGATGTTATAATTTTTGCTATCCATGAATCCAACTTTTTGGTTCAGAATTCTTGATTTTAGTTAAAAATTCGTTTTTTTTCGGTAGAAAATAATTCTTTTTTTTACAGATACATCTTAGGAGCTAAAATTTTATTGTATAGGTTTTAAAGTTGATCAATTGTCTTGAAAATTAAAAAATTTCTTTCTTTCTTGAAAATCTAAATTTTTGGTAAAGAATTCTTGAATTTTATTCAAAAATTTTCTTTTTTAGTAGTAAATGAATAATTTACTTTAAAAATGTTTCTTTTTAGATAAAATTTTATCCTTTTTAGTGTAAACTTCATGTTTTTAGTTAAGAGGTCTCCAGTTTTATTAAAAATTTGTCTGTTTTAGTAGTAAATTAATATTTTAAATTAAAAATTCATCGATTTGATCCAAAATTTAATTTTTTGCTAGATAATTCTTGATTTTTAATGGAAATTCGGCTTTTTGTTTTAT
Organism: Druon quercuslanigerum; assembly: GCA_010014905.2. Lineage (NCBI taxonomy): Eukaryota > Metazoa > Arthropoda > Insecta > Hymenoptera > Cynipidae > Druon > Druon quercuslanigerum. Next base: position 2,688 of record JAAAKG020044413.1, read on the forward strand.
ATTAATATTTTTCTATAAAAAATTATCCTGGTTAGTTGAAAATTTAACTTTTTGGTTGAGAATTCTTGAATTTAGTTAAAATTTCTTTTTTTTCAGTAGAGAATTAATTTTTTTCTTCACAGATTCATCTTTTAAGTTAAAATTTTAACAAATCAATTTTTAATTTGAACTATTTTTTTGAAAACTTAATTTTTTGGTAACAAATGTTTGATTTTTATTGACAGTTTGTCTTTTTTAGTAGTAATCTAATCTTTTAGTTCAAACGTGTATGTTTTCAGTTAAAAATTCATACTTTTTAGTTGAAACTTCAAGCTTTTGGTTTAGAAGTTTTGAATTTTATTAAAAATTGTCTTTTTAAGTGGTAAATTAATTTTTTTGTTCATAAATTAATTTTTTTTTATTTGAAAGTTTAACTTTTTGTCGAGCATTCTTGAATTTTATGAAAAAGTCGTCTTTCTTGGCGAATATTCGTCTTTTTTGTAGTAAATGAAACCCTTTTGTTTTAAAACTCATCTTTTTTACTTGAAGCTTCATCTTTTGAGTTTATCCTAAAAAATGCATAGCTTTTAGTAGAAAATTCAACTTTTTGGTTGACAATTTTTTAATTTAATAGAAATTTTGTGTGAAAAAATTCACCTTTTTTGATAGAGAATTCAAGTTTTTCGTTAAGAATTCTTGAATTTAAATGAAAATTCTTTTTTTCCGTAAGGAAATTAATATTTTTGTTTACACATTCATCTTTTTGGCTTAAAATTTAAAAAATAGGGTTATAATTTGAACTAGTTTGTTAGAAATTACAAAAATTTCTTTCCTTCTCAAAAATTCAACTTTTTGGTTGAGAATACTTGAATTTTTTTAAAAAATTCGTCTTTTTTGGTTGCAGGTCATTTTTTCTGTTTTTGATTAAAAATTCAAAAACTAAGTTTTATAGTTGTACTACTTTCTCAAAAATGCATTTTTTGTTTAACGATTCAAAATTTTAGTTAGAAATTCATCTCTTTGGTTTGAAAGTTGAACAGTTTTGTTCAAATGTTCTTTTTTGTTTTAAAAATTAGTGTGGTAACTGAAAATGTACCTATTTAATTATTGATTGAAAATGGTTATTTTTTGACACAAAATCAGTAAAAACGTAAACACAGGGTTTATTTAAAGGCTACGTTACTTGGGGGGGGGGGGGATAACCAAATAAACTATTGTCGACGGGGGAGGGGGTCGCCGAAAATTGGCAATGTGCTTTCTGCATGACACCTAAGAACACGGAGCCATTTAAAATATCACGTATGTCCAATAAATATTGTCGTCAGATAAATGTTATCTTTCGTCAGATAAACGTGATGCAACATTTTGATCGAATTTAAAGATAAAATGTATTTCTGGGGTGTACTTTGTTATAAAGGGCTGAATACATTTTCAAATGTAGACTGGATTTACGAAATTCATTTTCTTTATCCTTTTATTAGTTAAAGACCTTTTAGTTTGACACAATATAAGGAATTATCCAACATTTAAGGTTAAAGTGTATCAAGCTATACTGAAAGTTCTTCCTTCGACAAAAGAATGGAATGGGAAAAAGTTCGACGGAAATAAAAGAGACATCACTGTATTTATAGGATTTTTATCCGACATCAGATCAAAAACAATAATGCTGTTTAATTTTACATTTTCTTGAATGGAATTATGGAGTAGAGGATTTTGATTTACATTTGGTCTACAAGAAATATTCTGAAATTCTGTCTAATTGAATTATGGCTCCCAATAGGAGTTTCCGTCAACTCATCTTTGTTTAGAATTTCAAACACTTTGGTAATAATATTTATTTTCACCCGCTTTGGAACTCCATTAACACGAGTATATATTCCACGAAAAGCTGTATTATTACAAGAAAATATTGCCAAGACGTCAGCAGTAGATGTTGATAAAACAATGCTCTCTTCGGCTGGCATGGGCACATATAAACCATGTGCTCCTCTTACTTCAAGTGGCTTGTCCGCAGGAAAAGTGTATTTTCGAATTTCGAATGCCCGAAGCGGATTAATGTGGGGAACAAGTCTAATATTTCTAAGTTTACTAAATTTAAATCCGAGTATGGATGGAGGATAATGTGTGGCAGGAGGAGACCTTGACCTGGCACGAAGAGAAGGCTCGGCTGCTGGAAGAGTTCTTTCTGGTGTATGTCTTTCAGAAGAAGAAGAAGGTTCACGACGAGAAAAAATTGGAATAGGCTCTCCATTGGGAAAGCAATCGAACTGTGCACTTAACTCTGCAAGAAGAAACAGGATTAAATTTATTTTCAACTAGCATGGCATACTATGAAATTTTTGTGGCAAAATTGCGAGATAAGATTTTGAGGACATTGAAAGAAGTGTATAAAGCTGCAATATTTTTCATTTAAAATCCTAACTGAATTCGTTATGCTAATAAAAATACGAAAATTGAAAAAATTCGGTACAAGAAAAATTGAAGATCATTTCAAAACCACGCCAACAAATTCAAAGGAATTTAAATTGTAATTTAGATAACGTTTGATTTTATAAACAAAAAATAGTAGATTTTGTAACGAATGTCAAAAGTAGGGGAAGTTGGTGACTCTCCGGGACGACTGTTAGAAAAAAAAGATTATATTGATTCACTCTACTTACCAACAGAATTTAGAATAACTAGCATTGTGAAAATCAGAGTACGAACGATCCTCATTTTTTCAAAACCAGACAAAAAATAATAATGCACAATTTTGAGCACAGCGTAACTAATTATTATTACGATGTTTCATGTATTTATATGATTCGGGGATAATTATATTTTTTTTCAAATTTTCGAGCATAGCCTGTAAAGTGCTTATCTCTCCGCAGTAAATAACTCTTTTAATAAAATTATATTTATTTTTCTTTTTCTTTGAAAAACTTACATAATATTTTAAAAAAGTAAACGCTAATTAAACTCTCTTGAACTGTCACATTAACTTTTCTAATTGGGTTTTAAATTTTTGTTTAAATTAAGCACAATACCAAACGTGAACTGACCACGATTATGAAAAATATTAGACCAGTCACCCCAAATTTCGGGAAAACCAGACATTTTCAAAGAAAACATAAATTTTCACAAAAAAAATAAATGTTTAATTCAAAGACTTGAAGTTTTAGAAAGAGTTAGTTATGCATAAAAAACTTAATTTTTTACTAAATAGTTAAATTTTTGAGCCACAGGATAAATTTTTGACAAAAAATAAATTTTCGTCAAATGGTTTAATTTTTAGCCTAAAAAACAATTTTTCAAACAATTTAATTTTAAACCCGAAAGTATAAATTTTCTGCTAGAAAGTTAATTTTAAATCAATATTTATATTTTCAACCCAAAATAAAGAATCTTTAATAATAAGTAGACAATTACTTTTCTTAGAGAACAGGAAGATCATAATCTTCTACTGATAATCCAAGATGTTCTCTTGTCAACTTCCTTTGTGAATTTTAAAGTTTTTTATTAAGAAAAGATATAGATTTGAAAAAATACTCTTCATAGAATGTTTTTCACACTTTTCGCCCTTCAAACCATTCTCCTTTTTAATAAAAATGAGTAGATCAATAAATAATGGAGCTGTATTTTAAACATCGAAGTATTTTACGTGAGCGAGGAAGCTGGTGGTGTGGGCACATATACATCGAGCGCTACGCGCGTGGTCTTGACATCTTTCAGCTCGCCAAGGGATCGCGACTGTTCATTCTCGCGCTTAACCTTTGTGTTAAATTAAAGATGCGTCAATAATTATAATAATTATTTTCATAATTTTGGTGATAATCTGAAAAACTGGACCCAATCCCAGTGAAATCGAGGTAAAGTTTCAGTCATAAGCACGTCTCACGGTCGTGAGATAGGTGGTTACAGTCTGTGACGGAATCAGTACGAAGATCCGACAAAAGTCTCGTTTATCTGACGAAATGGAGGGACCCAAGAAGGACCACCTTCTGCATTTTTCCCGCAAGTGTTTTAGCATATTATTCACACGCAGGGATGCTTTTCAGGCTATTAACCAGTGAAAGCTTGGCACCTTCAAGAGCGCCGATTGCAAGGATAAATAATTTTACAGCATATTCCGGGTACAATCGTTCCAACTTCCATATTAGGTCTCTGTATCAATCTTTCTTTTCATTCTCCTTGGCTATGACGTTTTTTCAGCTGGTGCCATAGATTCGATAACGAACATGGTTTTCTTCTCGAAGTCAAGGAGAACTATGTCAGGCCTCTAGTGTGCAATAAAAACAATTGTAGAGAAGGCAAGAGTGACAGAGATGGTAATAAAGCACTCTTAGTGCCTCATTGTGCCTTTGGATGTAGGTCGTTCCCAGATGAGTTGGGCAACTAGATTGTAGTTTTTGTAACCATAATTAGCAGCAAGCCTCGTGAGCTTTGTTTTGAACTCTGTTTACAGTCACTATGCGGTGTGAAGTTATATTTTCAGTTCTGCCAACATCGCGAAGTAGACATTGATCCGATCATCATTGTAGTTAGAGTCGGATGAATCACTCATACTTTGACTGTAGAATTGAACTTATATGTGGATAAACCCTTAGTGTAGGAACACTATCATATTTGGTCTACAAGTAATATTCTAAAATTCGTTTTAATTCGATTATGGCTCCCAAAAGGAGTTTCATTCAACTTATCCTTTTTTAGTATTTTAAACACGTTGCTGTTTATATTTATTTTCTTCCGCTTTGCAACGCCATTAACACGAGTATATATTCGACGAAGGACTGTATTATTACACGAACATACGCACCCTTTGCTCCTTTTATTTCAAGTCGATTACCACTGGAAAATTGTATTTTCGAATTTCGAATGCCCGAAGCGGATTAATGTGGGGAACAAGCCTAATTCATCTAAGTTTATCAAATGCAAATCCGACTATAAGGAAAGTATCATTTCTGACAGGAGGAGACCTTGACCTGACACAAAAAGAAGGCTCGGCAGAAGTAACAATTCTTTCAGAAGAACGTCCTTCTGGAGAAGAGTTGACTTATTATAAATTTGTTTTATTGTACTTTAATTCGTCGTATTATGCGTCGTCTAATAAGACATTTGAAATTGCAGTTTTGAATAAAGTTCTAATTTGTTAACAGGAAAAAGTGAAAAGTTGTCAAATTTCTACAGCGGGGGAAATAAGTGAAACTCTGACATGACTGCTAAGTAACAAAATGATTATAATAATTAATTTTACTTACCAATAGAATTCAAAATCACGACGATTGTAACAATCAAATTACGAACGATCCTCATTTTTTTAAACACGGGAATAAAATAATAATGCCGAGTTTTCAGTACAGCACAACTAATTATGAATGCGCTGTTTTATGTATATATACTATTCAGAGATAATTAATTTTTACCTTCTCGAGTTAAACAGAGTGGATTGATAAACGACAACATTTTAGAGGTAGCTCGCTTAGACAAATATTTAATAGGATTACACATATCATGTAATAGTAATAAGTACATTACAGTTTTATATCACAAATACGAATAAGTTGTATTTGCAATATTTCAGTAATTGTATTTCGCACTCATTATGATTGAAGTACACGTGTTATATTGTGGATGAACAACTTTGATTTAAAAAATCTTTCCAACCCAAGGGAAAATAGGGTGACTTTTCTACGAAAATATTAACGCGAAAGAAACGTAAATGTATTTTTTAACAAATTAAACGTCATTGCTACATTAAATTCAATTTGAAACGCTTTTAATCTCTCAGATTTGAAATGTTCATATACATAAAATTCTACATAAAATACCTTAATTTTTTGAACAATTATTTAAATTTTCAAACCATAAAAGATACATTTTCGCAAAGTCAAAGTCTTAACAAAACAGTTTATTTTCAGCCGTACAAAAATATTTAGGAATAATTAAATTTTCAACCAAAAGAAAATTATTTTTAACAAAACAGTCAAATAGTTAACCCAAAAAAAATGTTTACAAAATCTTTGAATTTTAAAACACCAAATGCTAATAGAATGTATTTTTGCGTTAGATTATGCATAATCGTTTATTATGCATAATAAATTATTGCCAAGGACACGAATGAGTCTCAAGTGAATGCTGAGTAATTATAATAAATTTGTAGTAGTGGAGTCGAAATTTGTTGTGAAGATAAAAATACGAGATTCGTCGCTCGTGATTATTTCTTATCGGATACAAGGTCAAACTTAATATATATGCTTATTTACCTATTTTAAAAATTGAACCATAATCTTTCATTTATGATAATATTATTCGCAGTATTCAAATTCAAGAACGAGTTATTTGGAAATAAAGAAATTGAGATTACTTGAGAGCTACGAACGCAGTTTCGTAAAATTTGTTTTTCATAACTTAATATATAAAGCATTCTCGCCTTTGACATAAAGCGCTCTGACCGACCATTAAGGGAGCCAGTATGCTCTTATAGCTTGCACGTGTTGCTGCAAATTAATTTTTTTTTCTCGAAATATTTGGATTCGAAAAACCCTATCACAAATTTTACCAAATATTTCTTGGAAACAAAGAAATGGGTTTTTAATATGAGTAAATATTTTGGTAAACCTATGATTTATTACGTCATGTTTATAATAAGGGCGCAACAAAGTTGACAATATATTATTTTATCCTAAAATCAAGTTTTTGATTTCAGGAAAAGAGCTTGAGAATTTGTTTAGGAATAACTTGATGTATAAAAATAAACGCATCTGATGATCAAAAAATAGTTTAATAGACCTTATTGACTAATTTAATGATACTTTTTTGCAGCAATAGCTAACTCAAGATATAGATTTTATTTGAATAGAGAGATTTTCCTTTATTGTTGCAAGCTCATGTCATTTGACATTAAGACATTATTTTTTATCTACTGTAGCCTCTTCTCACATAAAAAAGAAATTTCAGTATCTTCTTTTACAAAATAGAGTCTGGGGGATTAAAAAAATATGAGTCCTAAGAATAGTAATATAATTTTTTTTTATTGTAACCTCTGGGAGTTTCGTCCCATTCAGCTTTGTTCAATAAGGCAACCGCATTGCTGTTTCTATTTATTTTCGTCAGTTTGCCAACACCATTAACACGAGTAAATATTCCATGAAGAACTGTATTATTATAGGCTAATATTTTCAAGACTTCAACAGTAGATGTTGTTATAACAATTTGCTCCTCGGTTGGCATGGACACAAATGCCTGGCAGGAGGAGACCTACACCTGGCACGAAGAGAAGGCTCGGCAGGAGGAAGAGTTTCTTCTGAAGAATGTATGTCAGCAAAAAAAGAAGGTTCGTGGAAAGGAACACCCAGAATAGGATCTTAATTAGGTAAAAAGTCAAACTGTGAACTTCACTCTACAAGAAGAAAAATGATTCAATTTCATTTAAACTTACTGGGCATATGATGAACTCATTGTGGCTAAATTTCTCCTAACAACCATGTTACACAATTTTGAATACGAGTTTTACCGCCTACAATTTTTAATAATTTTTTTCTGTTGAACGACTCAACAGAAAAACAAAATTACGACGCACCTACGGTTTGGATTAAAATTATGTATTAATAAATAAATTAACCCAAAACGTCGTTTCGAAAAACAAAGTATTTTAAAGTTATAAACATCTAAAATTACATAGTTGTTTTACAAAGAAGAGTGCTAGTTTTCACTACCAAAATGCTCTCAACCTATGGAAAATAGTATGAGTTTTTCGCCGAAATATTAATGTATAATAAATGTAAATTAAAAAGAAATTAGGTTAAAAAGATTTCGATTTTATACAATTTTGAAAACTGTTTTTTAATCTTTAATTCTTACCCTCTCACTTGATAAATTATTATTCATGGTAAAAAGGTGTTAAAGCTCAAATTTCAAATATTTTAGAATACGTATGAACAGTTTGCAGCTCACTTTTTGTCTTTCTGTTCAGCAGCATATTTGATCCAGATATTTTAATTTAATATTTGGAGGTTGCTAGCTGGTTTCCAAAGATTTCAATGATTGTAAGGATTTTTCAAATATCTCAAGTTATTTTAATAGATTTTTCAGTTTTTCAGGAAATATCTTCACGTTTCCTGGATTTAAAGAGATTTTAAAATATTTTTTACAATTCACTTGGAATTCGCCATGAATTCTTATAAACTTATCCTACATTTATCTGAATTCACTTAATTCTTCTCAGTTCAAAGGATTCATAAAATTTTTTTGTTTAATTCAGTTTGAAGTCTTTTCTTCTTGGCTATAAATTAGTAGGGGTTCAAAGATTTGAAATTATTTTTTAGAATTCGCTCTGAATTTTCAATTCACTTGAATCACTTTATTTTTATTTTCAACTAATTATAAACGCCGACTATTTATCATAATCCGGTATCATTGTATTATGCGACAGTGTGATTATTTATGGATCTTTTATCTACTAATTGTGTGTTTTGGTAAATGGTTTGTTTACTTATGTGTAACTACTTTTATATGCATACATTATAAAAATAAATTTTTATTAATGGAGAAAGCTTTATGAATGTACTAACAAAATTTTAATACATTTTAATGTATTGAATGTTAATATTTATCTATAAAAAACTGTTTAATACAAATATTAAAGACATAAAAAATATTGTAGTAAATTCTAAATTAATATTCGGCTATAAGGTTTTGTTTAAAAATATTAATTAAGAATTTTTTAATGAAACATTTTTATTCTAATTCATGAATCATGCGCCACATTTGATATCACATTTGGCCTAATTACAGGATTAGAGAAATACTTGGATGGGAAAAAGCTGAATTTAAATGTGGAAAAGACAAAGATAATGAGGTTTAGAAAAGGAGGGGGGAGACAAAAAGAATGGACGGGGAGATGGAAGGGTATAAAGATCGAAGAAGTGAAGGAGTTTAAATATTTGGGATATATTTTGCAAAAGAATGGAGATCATAGAGTTCATATAAGGGAACGAATAAAAAAAACTTCAGTGGTAATGAAACAGATATGAAGAATTGGAAAAAGAAGGTAAAAAAATTAAAGAAGGAGAATGTGGTTATTTGATACGCTGGTATTGCCGGTATCAAGTTATGAAGCAGAGATAAGGGGATGGAAAGAAAGGAAAGATATTGAGAGTTTACAAGAAATATATATAAGGTTAACCTTAGAGGTAGATTGGAGAACGCCAGGATATATGGTGAGAGAAGACGCGCAAAGGGATAAATGAAGTATCAGAGCGGGAAAGAGAGCATGGAAATTTGTGACAAAGCTGAGGGAGGGAAAGGGAGGAGAGTTAACGAGAAAGTGTTTGATGGAAGTAGAAGAAAGGAGAGGGAGGGCGATGGACTGGAGTAAACTATGAAGAATTGGAAAAAAAATGACAGGGAAAGAGAATTAATAGAAAGATGAAGGATGACTGAGTAATCAAAATACAATAAATGGTATAAGATGATAAAAAAGGAAGGTTTATCAAAGTATTTAGAAAAGGGATGAGAAGAGAGAAGGTGGACTAGAATAGCAAGATTTAGATAGGGAAACGAGATAAGAGAGGGAAGGTATTGGAAAAAGCAAGAGAACAGAAAGTATAAAATGTGTGACTGGGAGGAGGAAACATGGGAGCACGTATGGAAAGGATGTAAAAGAGTAATGGAAGAAGATAAAGAAAGCTGGAAAGAAAATGTGGCTAAGATTCTAGGGGAGGATGAATTAGGAGAAGATTGGATGAAGGAGTTGGAAGGTGCTAGGAGAGCGAATGAGAGTGAATGAAAGAATGCATGTGCAAAAATGGTAAATTGGAGGACAAAAAAGTGGAAGCATAAGGAAATGGAAGTCGCCTAGATTAGAAGCGTAAAGATTGTAAATAATGGATATCTAATAGCATAAGTAGATTAAGATGAGTTTGCGTTCTCATTGCCTCTCTCTCGCTTCCACTTGCACTCTTGCTTTCGACCGATCATTTTCAAATGATACTTATGATTTAATAATATGGTCTCAAAATATAGATATATTATTAGAAAAATCTCTAGATTTTTAAGAACAATCAAAAGAGCAGAGAGCTTATATTGTGGAGGATATTGATTTCTATTCACTTCCTCAAAATCCAAAGGCACCTAGAGATCAATGTACACCAGATGACGAAAGAGTAAGTTTTCAGTACAAGACAAAAGCTGTTGAGTACTGGAGAAGCGGGAAAAAGAAAAATTTACCCATTATAACAGTTAAACAGAGATTTAAAAAAGGAACATCTAAACGACAGTTACGTCATTGGGCACATTAAATTAATAAAGGTGGTACCTAACGAGCAAAAATTGCAACAATTTGCGATTATGTTATCGCAAATTTGAAGGCTGCTCTTGAATATAATTTAATTATACATGACATTGACTTGAGAAAATGGGCTTTGCAAGCAGAAAAACTGGTAGGGAAGAAAGATTTAGGATTTCATGCTTCCAATAATTCACGAAGAAAAATGGAAGGTCTGTTTAGCCATACTATTGTGCCGAGAGACCATGTTGGAGGGTCAACTATAGGACAGCTCTTGAATATGGCAAAAGCTATCTCTAGAAGGCTAAAACAAGAGGTCCAAATCGACCAACTCAGAAAGTTGACTCGATTGTCTCGGACCGTCATCTCGATCATCTTTATCTGGCTGACTATATATATACTATATTTTAACTTTGAGCCCAAAGGTTCAACTTTATCTACTTGAAAATCAATCGCAACAAAAGTTCACTACTGTTCTTTCTTTTTTTAGTTTTTTTCATCCAAAACGACTAACTTTTAACAAAATACATGAATTTTCTACATAACAGAAAATTTTTTTAACTTATACAGTATGCAGGATACAGTTTCAACTAAAAATGGCACATATGGTTGAATTATCAGATAAAAACTCTATTTAAAAAATCACTAAAAAAAAACAATTTTCAACCAATAATATAAATTTTTAAACAAGGTATGAAACAAGGTATATATACGAATTAAAAATAGAAATTTTAAACTTATTGAATGCACAGGATAAATTTTAAACCGAACATGGAATAGCTAAATTTTTGGATTAAAAAAAAATTTAACAATACAAATAAATTTTGAACAAAGTTGTTAAATATTAAACCATACAAAAAAATTATCAGCTTAGAAGACCAAAAAATACAAGTTCTAAATAAAAAAAAAATTTTTTTTTTTAAATTATTTAGTTTTAATGCTAAAAAGTCAAGTTATATACAAAAAAGTTTAATTTGTAACACAGAAAGTATAACTGCTCAAATGGCAGTAAAATTTTCCAAGCTTTATGAAACTTTTTTTCGTTAAAGTTTCATAAAGCTGAGGACCTAGATTTATCTCGAATAAATGTATTTAATAAATGTAAAAATTTACATTGGATGCAATTAAAGTGTGGTGTTTAGGATAATTTTTAATTTTGTCGTCTGCAAATTGACATAATATGCAATGAAATTGTTTGTCTTCTTTCGTGGTTAAATTACCTGAAGGAGAGTTGAGGAGTGTAAGAAATATTTAAGCCATTAAAATGATCGTACATTCACTTTTATTGAAGTTAAGAGTTATTTGTAGATTTTGATCTGACATCTAGTCATAAACCATCATCTACTTTACTTTTACATTTTCTTAAATTTAATATTCTAAAAGTTGGTTTAACACGCAATCTGCGCCGATGTTCAAGTTTATTTTTTAATCTTATGGAAAAGTCAATTTTATTTTTAAATTTATTTCACATCGGTACCATATTGAATTACATCTGAAACTCTTTAAAAAAACTGACCAATTTTTAACCAAATATTTTAACTAAAAAACACAATTTTTAACAAAATAACTGAATCGTTAGCAAAATGTTTTTTCAACAAAAACTATCAAACAATTTTCGAAACATCTTATTAACTAAGTTCATGAAACTTTTTCTGCAGAAATAGCTGACTGAATATATAGACTTTATTTTAATACAAAGATTTTCCTTTATGTTCGCAAACTCATGCCATTTGACATTGAGACAATATTTTCTATCTACTGTAGTATGCTGCCGTGTCAACATGGAAAGTAGTAACCACATTGCTACGACATCAGACAAAAGCAATAACGTATTTTACTTTTAAATAGTCTTACATTGAATTATGGTGTAGGGTATTTTGGTTTACATGTCGTTTACAAGTGATATTCTAAAATTCTTTCTGATTGGATTATAGCCTCCTATGGGAGTTTCCTTAAGCTCATCTTTGTTCAATGGATCAATCGCCTTGCTGTTAATATTTATTTTTGCCCGTTTCCCGAGGCCATTAACACGAGTATATATTCCACGAAGAACTGTATTATTATACACCATTATTGCTAATACATCAGCAGTAGATGTTGTTAAAACAATTTGCTCTTCGGTTGGCATGGAAACAAATACACCATTTGCTCTCCTCAATTCAAGTGGCTTATTCTGAGGAAAAGTGTATTTGCGAAGTTCGAATACCCGAAGCGGGTTTACGTGGGGAACAAGCCTAATTAATTTAAATTTATTAAATGTATATCCGAATATGAATAAGGGATAATGCCTGCCAGGAGGAGACCTTGACCTGGCACGAAGAGAAGACTCGGCAGGAGGATACCTTAACCTGGCAGGAAGAGAAGGCGTGGCAGGAGAAATAGTTCTTTCTGGAGAATGTCTTTTTGGAGTAGAAGAAGGTTCGCCACGAGAAAAATATGGAATGGGATTCCCATTTGGCAAGCAGTCGAACTGTGAACCTAATTCTGCAAAAAAAAAACATTATTAAATTTACTTCCAACCACGTTGGCAAATTATGTACTTATTTTAGCAAAATTACGAGACAAGAGTTTGCGGACATTGAAAAAAACGAGACGAGAAAAACTTGGAATAGGGTCTCAGTTAGGTAAACAGTCAAACTGTAAATTTAACTCTGCAAGAAGAAACAGGATTAAAATTATTTTCATTTAGTTGGGCATATTTGAAGGAATTGTGGCAGAATTGCGAGTCAAGATTTTGAGGTCATTGAAATAAGTGTTTAAACCTGTAGTAATTTTCACAGAGTCCTAAATGAAATTTGATAACTACTGTGAAGATTGTTACATGAAAAAATGATTAAAATAATTCATTCTACTTACCAATAGAATTAAAAATAATGAACATTGTGAAAATCGGAGTGCGAATCATCCCCATTGCTTCAAAGCACAAGAATAAAATTATAACTTATACTTTTGGGTACAGCGTAACTAATTACTATTACTGAGTATGCGAGATAGTTATATTTGTTAAGGTTTCGAGCAGAGATGGTGAATTGCTTACCACTTAGAATCACACAATTATTTTTTTATCTAAGAAACTTAGATAATATTTATTTTAAATTAAACGGTAATTAATATCTCTTGAAAAGTATAGATAAAATATTGCACAGCATACAACTACTGGATCTCTTATCCATACATAGAAAATAATAATAAGAAGAATATAGGCTTCTTATTACATACGAGTACACCTTCTTGCTTTCTCTCTTTATAAATGCAACGGCGAAGTAGATTTCCTAAAATAAATCTGGAATGAATTCTGTTCAACCTTTATTATACTCGCGAACATTATTTGTTGCAAATTTTACTCCAAAAATTATTTAAATCACGAAATTGTTTAATTTACAGACGATATGTCATTCACGACATATCACGTTTTATCTTGTTACTCTGATGGCTTTCAAAAAAATGAACACCTATTAGGGTGTTTTCTAGGGCAAATAATCTAAACATGCATACCATGTAATCTACATGGCTAAATATAATTCCTTACGATGGCGTTTTTTAAAAAATTTTATGCGTCTAGAAACGAGCAAACCACGACCGGGAGTGTACCCGTGGTGAGCAGAATATCGAGGCCATTGCTTCAACAAAAATATTTTTAAGGTCGGATTAAAAATGAAAAGCAAAATTCGAACAGGTATCGTTTATTGAAATTCAAAGTAAAGACTTAGCAGGAATACACATTTTTGGCAATATTCAAGAAAAATGGCACCGGAGACAATCTATCTTGAAATTATATTATTCATGAGTTAAAAGAATGGTCTGAAAATCTAGACAAATTTTCAAAAAAATGTATAAAATTACTAGCGAATATTATTCTTTAGTTCTGAACCAAGGACATCAATAAGTATTACGTGAATGCTGAGTAACTATAATAAATTTTTCCTTGGGGAATGGAAATTACTGGGAAGATAAAAATTCCATATTCGTCGCTCGTGTTCACTTCTTATCAGATACAAGGCCAAATTTATAATATTATTATAAATATTAATATTATTATTATTATTATATTTTTTGGAAATTAAAATTTCTTTCGCGTAATATATGAATTTTAGATTTTCTGCATAATACTTTTGATAAATAAAAACAAAATTTTTCGATTTTTCAAGAGAATCCATAAAAGTTGTTACGCTCATTTGTTTGCACTCTGAATGGTCTTTACTTGCGGAGCATTAGAAAATTTCTTTTTAAGATGACGTTGAGTCTTGTTATGATCTTTCTCTCTCTAATTGTGAATCCTAAGATTTTGGAATATTTTGCCTAGAAAACAGTACTGTTGAATGCATTATACCTTTATTTGGCTTAGTTTGGAGACCTGCACGAGTAGGTTCTCTTTTAACCGTAGCTCTACTCCCATCTAGTGATTGTTGCCGTGAGCAGATCCATAACATTGCCATTCGGCTTCGATACCGAAATCATTTTCATGGCTTACAAGGTTGAACGTTTGGTACGCATTTTTATAGTGCTGTTTAGTACCATCACTTACATAAATAATTTTTTAACATTTGGCGTTATCCGTTTTATTTTAGGAGTCAAAATTCCTTGCATAACATACACCGCTGCAGTATCATGAGTAGTGCTATCTTGTATCAGAACATGGCTACTGCACATTATTTCTTCGTCATTTCTGTAATGTATTACGACCCGTTGAATATTTTCTTAATTGTCATAATAATGAAATTTCTGCGCGGCATGAAATTGTTGACGGTATGAACAGATGTATCCAAGAAGACGATGTTGTCATTGTTGATAGGGGGATATCGGGATGTCACTAATCTTCTGGCGTGGAAAATGCCAGCGCTTCTTCCAACACATCAACATCAACTTACAACAGAAGATGCTAACGAATCGCGCCCAGTGGCAAAATCGCGGTGGATTATCGAAGCAAGGAAAGGGCACATCAAATCAATTTTTAAACTCTTCCAGCAAGTAGTACAGATGCAACACGTTCCTAACTTAGGCGATTTTGATCAGATAGCTGGAGCTATCATTGACAGATACCGTCCTTTAATTCTCATACAAGAAGCTGATGCTGAAATGGTCAAATGGACAAAGAAACCTTTGAACAAGGAATGCCAAACGATAAGTTCAATTAAATGTAGGCCAGTTATTAGATTTCCCAGTCCTAACTCTTTAGTGCTTAAAAAAAGTCACAGTTGGGGTTCAAAAAGTTAAACTCGCACCTTCTTACATGCACGACAAGCTCTGAAGATCTATGACCAAGAATGCTACATAAAGATGCTACAAGGGGATAATCGAGTACCGCAACTACGATTCATAAGAATCAGAGTTTTTCTCGATTTCGTAACGTGCTTAAGCCTCAAATCTGGATTGCCTTAAAGCCTTCTCGCCGTCCAGAAAGAATTCGTTATCCATCAGAAAAACTGATTCAGGCCATAAATGATGCGTAAAATCGACTACAATCAAGAGATATTCAGTTACCAGAAGTTATTAACTTCTAGTTGTGTATCCTAACTTTATGGGTTAGATATTGAAAACATCCTTCTCATGTCTTGTCTTCATTGGCTGTAAATTGACTAACTAGTACTCAAGTCTTTTCTTCATTTGGAGGAAATTGTCAACATGCTGCTCATATCTTTTATACATTGGTTAGATATTGACTAAGTCCTGCTCATGTCTTGTCTTTATTGGAGAATGATTATAAAAAGAGTCAACGTTATCCTAACAAAAGATTTGCTAAAGCTCCAAAAGTGAATTATTAATTATTTTATATAAATTAATGAAGAAATAAATAAAATAAAATTTATATTTATTAAATATATTTAATCGATACTAATTTCAAA
>JAAAKG020044424.1:6094-24700 GCA_010014905.2 Druon quercuslanigerum
TGGAATAGACGAATTTTCAACTAAACTTTTATTAATTTTCAACTTTTTTTGCAATAAAAAAATCAATAAGAGATGAATTTTCAACAAAAATTATGATTCTTTAACTGAAACAGTTCAATTTTAAACAAAACGGAAAAACTTTCTGTACGAAGATGAATCTTTAACTGGAATAGCTTAATTTTCAACCAAAAAGATGAATTTTCAACTAAATTATCAACAAAAAATAGATTAGTTGAATTTTGAGTTAAAAAAATATGGATGGTAACAACAAATACTTTTAAAAAAATAGTTAAATTTCCAAAAAAAAATAATCAGTTTTCACAAAAAATTATGAATCTTCAACTGGAACAGTGGAATTTTCAACCAAACAATTTAATATTTTACCGAAATAGTTGAATTTTCATATGAAGAATATTAATTCCCAACGGAAAATATATCAGTTGATACTTGAACCAGAAAAAATTGAATTTTAAATAAAAAACAGTTTAGTTTAAATAAAAAAGAAAATTTTTCAATTTAAAGTTAATTTTCAACCCAAATATCACTAGTAAACAATGATAACAAATAAGAAATCTAAAAAATTTATTGCTCAGTTTTGAATTCTTTGAAATATATAAAAAAAAAAACGTTTTTTCGGTCAAGTTAAATACAGCAAGAGCTTCAGAAAATTTGCCATAATTTGTAGAAGCAAGAGGAAACGTTTTTTGAACTTTCAAGTTTAAAAAAAAAAAAACAGAAGACATTGTCCGATCGAAAAGAAGTTTTTTCCAGGTCAAATGTTAATAACCTCGGAAAATTTTGCAGGGCATTAAAACTAAATAAGAAAAAAAAGTTGGGAACCGAACCAGCCTGATTTGAAATGGATTCAATCTAAAGAAGAACAAAAAATGATAATTGAGATTTCCAGAGGAAAATAATGCTTACCAATAATGAAGGAAGCTTCCTGAGTAGTGACACCCGCCATGTAAGCAATTTCGTGTTTAAATTTCCGTTCTTTGATACTTTCCTCGGGAGTTTCCGTGAAAAAGTGCCAATCAGAGGCTCTCCAATCTTCGTACCAATTATCCTTGGGCACTGTAAAATTCAAATCTAGAACTGGTGCCCAGGGAAAGACTCCCACGTGTGGTTTCAATTCCGAGTTTCCCAGATCGAGAAAACTGCGGCTGTCCTTAAGACATTGAACGAGTTTCCAGCTGCTTTCTATACTACAGCCAAGATGCTCGGCGTAGACTCTGGACGTATTTTGGGCCCGATACTTGTCAATTATCAATGCCCAGTCCGCTAAAGCTGAACCGGATTGGGCTATTACTTTCGAAACCATGTCTCGAGTCCTGGAAAAGAGTCATTTTCAGTAAGGGGCCGTGCCAAAAGTCAGATATCTCAAGAAAAAAGATGCTCTTCCTATGATTTTAACAATCAAAATATCATAACTGATAAGTCATTTCAAATAAAAAACATTATTTTTTACGAAAAATGTTTGAAAAATGTTCCCTGACAATTCCAGCTTTTTCCAGGTATGATTTTTTGCGAGTTTATTACAAATAATGTCCCTTTCTTTTTTATAGGAATTTAATTAATATTAGAAGATATTCTCAAATATTTTAGCAAGATAGATTAAATAAATAATTAAATACATAATACAAAAAAAAAAATTAATCATTTCTCGAATTTCTCTCTAAAGTACATGAATTTGAATTAAAAATTCAAACAAATTTTTGTTTTATCTACTTGTACTTAAAATTTAGTAAATATTTAGGTAAAATAATTTGAGTAATATATTCAAAATTAACTTGAACCGCTTCAAATTTCTAACTTTTCACGTAGAAATTTAGACTTTCAAAAAGATACATGAATTTTCAAACAAATAGTTGAATTTTCAACGAAAAGAATTAATTTTCAACCAAAAAGGCGATTTTTCAAAGGAATACATTAATTCTCAATCAAAGAGTTGAATTTTCAACTAAAAAAGATCAATTTTCAAACAAATAGCTGATTTTTGAACTAAAAAATATCACTTATCAACCATAAATGGAATAGTTAAATCTTCAGTTAAAAAACTTATTCTTACAAACATAAAAAAAAGATTTATTTTCTTAACAATTTGATTTAACCTTTAACCAAATAGTTTTATTTTTATCCAAAAAGATAAATTAATTTTTAAAATGATCAATAGTTAATTGCAATACTTGAATTTTTAAGCAAAAAAAAAATGGATTTTTGAACTAGAAGATCAATTTTCAAACAGGAAAATTAATTTTCTAGCAAGAAAGACAATTTTTACATTAAATAAATAAATTTTTAACAAACAAGTTGAATGTTTAATTAAAGGAGATCCACTTTTAACTAAACAGTTAAATTTTCAACCAAACTAATGAATTTTCAACAAAAATGATGAATCTTTATCTCCAATAAATGAATTTTAAAGAAAAAGATGAATTTCTGACAAAAAAGATTTCAATTTTGAACGAAGTAGTTTTATTTTCAACAAAAAAAATGAATTAATTTCTAAAATAATCAATAGTTACTTGCAATATTTGAATTTTTAAGCAACAAAAATGAATTTTTGAAGAAGATTATTTTTCAAACAGGAAAATTAATTTTTTAGCAAGAAAGAAAATTTTTACATTAAATATATGAATTTTTTAAAAACAAGTTCAATTTGCAATTAAAGGAGACCCACTAATAACTTAACAGTTAAATTTTTAACCAAACTATAAAAATTTTCAACTAAAATGATAAATCTTTATATCGAATAACTGAATTTTAAACAAAAACGGGAATTTTTGAGAAAAGATTTCAATTTCGAATAAAGTAGTTTTATTTTCAACCAAAAAGATGAATTAATTTCAAAAACGATCAATAGTTACGTGCAATACTTGAATTTTTAAACAAGGTGATCTAAATACAAACAGAAAAATTAATTTTCTAACAAGAAAGACGATTTTTAAATTAAAAATATAAATTTTTAACAAAAAAGTTGAATTTTCAATTCAAGAAGACCCACTTTTAAATAAACAGTTACATTTTTAACCAAACTATTGAATTTTCAACTAAAATGATCAATATTTATCTCAAATAAATGGATTTTAAACAAAAAGATGAATTAATTTCTAAAATGATCAATAGTTAATTGCAAAACTTGAATTTTAAGCAAAAAAAAAAAAAAAGAATTTTTAAAGAAGACGAACAATTTTCAAACAGAAAAATTAATTTTCTAGCAAGAAATACGATTTTTAAATTAAATATATGAATTTTCAACCAAAAAGTTAAATTTTCAATTAAAGAAGACCCAGTTTTAATTAAACAGTTAAATGTTCAACTAAAATGATCAATATTTATCTCGAATCAATGAATTTTAAACAAAAAGATGAACTTTCGACAAAAAAGATTTCAATTTTGAACAAAGTAGTTTTATTTTCAACCAAAAAGAATAATTAATTTCTAAAATGATCTATAGTTAATTGCAAAACTTGAATTTTTAAGCAAAAAAATGGATTTTTCAACAAGACGATCAATTTTCAAACAGAAATATTAATTTTCTAGCAAAAAATACGATTTTTAAATTAAATATATGAATTTTTAACAAAAAAGTTAAATTTTCAATTAAAGAAGAAGATTACTAGATGAATTTTTTAACAAACAAAAATATTTTTGATAACACTGCATGCCTTTTTAACAAAATAGTTTAAGCGTTAAATGCAATAGTTCAATTTTTAATTAAAAAAATTCAATCCGTTCAATTAAAAAAAAAGTAGACAAATGTTGAAACAAACAGTTCAATCCTCGAACAAAAAGATAAATTTGTATCATACAAAATTAATTTGCTAAAAAAAGACGATTTAAAAAAAATACATTAATTATCAATTAAACAATTGAATTTTTAATTGAAAATTTTCAAACAAATAGCTAAATTTTGAACTAGAAAAAGGTAAGTTTTCAACCAAAAATGGAATAGTTAAATTCTCAGTTAAAAGAATTATTTTTCCACACAAAAAAAAACAGATTTCTTTTTAAAACAAATATCATTCATTTTTTAACCAAGCAATTTTATTTTCCACCAAAAAGATTAAATAATTTCTAAAATGATCAAGATTTAATTGCATTACTTGCATTTTTAAGCAAAAAAAAATTAATTTCTAAACAAGACAATTAATTTTTAAATAGGAAGAATAATTTAATACAAAGGAAGATTTAAAAAAATATATGAATTTTTAAAAGTAAAGTTGAATTTTCAACTAAAAAAGACGAATTATGAACCAAAAAGATGGATTTTTAACCAAACCGATGAATTTTCAACTAAAATGATGATTTTTCTATTACAAAAACGATTTTTTAAATTAAATACATGAATTTTCTTTAAAATGTTTACATTATCAAATATATAAAGACAAATTTTTAAGCAAATAGTTTAATTTTCAAAGAAAAAGATGAATTTTCAAGCAAGAAGACCAATTTTCCCAAAGAAAAATTTCATAGAAAATACATGAATTTCAAATTAAAAAGATAAATTGTCAAACAACAATTAAACAGTTAAATTTTCAATGAAAAAATAATGTTTAACCAAAGAGATAAGTTTTCAAAGAAAAGGATGTAACTTTCAAAAACTAAATTGCAAAAGAAACGAAACTAATTTTCAACAAAATATTTACATTTGCAAACATTAAGAATCATCAAATTTCTAATTAGCAGATTAATTTTCAATTCAAAGGAATAATTTCTACCAAAAAAGTCAAAATTTCTAACTGAAAAAGATCATTTTTCAACCAAATATTGAATATTTATATTTTCAATAAAAAAATTAATTTTCAACAACAAAACAAAGAAATTTTTAAGAAAGTAGTTAAAGCTGCAACTGGAATAGTTAAATTTTCAGTAAAAAAAATAATTTTCAACGTAAGAAAAAACAAATTTTCAACAAAGATGAATTTTAAAATAAAATTATGTTTTAGCTACCTTTAAAAATAAAGAATCATTGTTATTCATTTTAATATTGAAATTAAAAAAAAAAGTTGAGCTGCGTTCTCTAAAAAAATTCCCTCACTTAAAAAATAATTCTCTGACACTTCCAGGTTATATAAAAATCTTTTAAATTCTTGGAAATCTACTCAAATTAACAAAAGTTTTTAAGTCCTTGGAGATCCTATCTAGTAAAAGACTAAAAATTCTTTGAAACATTTCTTGAAAAACTGAAAAATCCCTAGAAATCTTTTGAAATTTCGAATTTTTAAAGCGTTAATATAATTTTTCCAAATATAAATAATAAAATTGGGTTTTTTTTCTGAAAGTAATTGGCAATTTTCTAGTTTAAAAGTTGAAAATATAATTTTAAAAAACTAACCGTGGAGCTACCATAAGAAGACCTGCACTAGCTGCCCCAGCTCCAGGTCCAAAAAGTGTGATCGCGTTCGGATCGCCATTGAAGTTGGCAATATTTTCATGAACCCATCGCAAAGCCATTGACTGATCCAAAATTCCATAATTTCCAGGACTATTTTCATCAGCAGTGCTGAGAAATCCTGGAAGCAAAAAAAAAGGAATTTTATGAAAAATTCTTTATTAATCAAATGAATGAATAAAATTAGGGAATTTCCTACCAAGAGCTCCGAGTCGATAATTTATGGAGACGACAACAACATCGTAAAAACCAGCTAAGATGTGAGCAGGAAACAAGTTACTAGCTCCGTGAATAAATTCACCACCGTGAATGTAAAACATAACTGGGTATTTTTTTGCGAGACCAGAACCAATCTGAAAATAAGCATCAATTGAATAGTTCAATTTTAGGTAAAACAGGAGATTTTTTGCTGGAAAAGAGAGGATTTCAAAGGAAAATTCATTTATTATTATTGATTTTTGGGGAAATAGGGTAATTTTTCATGAAAATATGGGAATAAATTCTTTTAAATTGAATTTTTCTATAGGTCAGGGTGACCGTTTTAACAGAAGAAAACATTCCTGATAATTTCCCAGTTTTTTCCTGGTTCGCAAACATTTGTCCGGTCAATAAAATTTTAAAAATCGAAGTCTATTCTAAACTTTCGAAATTCAATTTAAGAATTTTTTAATTCAAAAATTTTGTATTAAAGAATTTATTAAAGAATGGATCAATGAATTTTAAAAAATTTCAAAATTATATTATTAAGTTATTTTAGTCTAAAAACATTACAAAAATTAAAAACCTAAATTTTTTTAACTTAAAATTTTTTAAAGTACAAGATAAATTATTTTCATTTTAAATATTTAATTTTATTTCAAAATCGTGAGAAATCTAGCAGTTGTTTTAAATTTTTTCAAACTTAAAATTATTTTTGAAATTTGTTCAGAACTTCTAAATAACTTTTAAAAGAATTGAATTTATTGAAATGATATAAAATAATTTAAACGAAGTGTGTGAACTGAAAAAATTTAAAGGCTTTTTAAGAATTGTAAAAGGCACCAAAAGAATAAAAAGATTTTCTTAATATTTTAATTAATTTAATTTTTCTTTTTGAAAAATTATTTCAACAGAAAATTTAAAAAGATTTTCAAACTTTTCAAACAAAAAAAAACCTGGAAGATTTTAAGGATTTAAAAAAATTTTCTACAAATTGTAAGAAAATTCTATTCATTTTAAAGTATGTTTACAAGTGCTGAACGAAATTTTCACACATTTCGTTGAAATTACTTGACATCATTTCAAGTTTTAAACAAATTTTAAATCTTTTCAAAACTTCTAAATATCTCTTAAAATTATTCAATTTTTTTTTACAAATAATAAGTTTGCAATGATTATTTCTACATACAAATTCAATAATTTCGACTAAAAATTAAAAAAAATTTAAATAGAACAATAAAAATTGTAACGTTAAAATGTTTAAAAGCTTTCTATGTCAATCAATTAAAATTAAAATTGTTTACTTTTAAATATTTGGTCTCAATTTACTCGTATTAAATTAACAGTCAAATATTGCTAAATATTAAATAATTATCCTTTTTCTTAATGGCAAAATTTCAAATTAAATTGATTAAAAATTGAATCATTTAAAGTGAACATTTTTAATTGAATAAAAGCCTTTAATTAAGAATATATTATTATTAAATTATTTTTAAGTTGTAAATAGTTTATCAACGAATTTAGAATCGAATTTAGAATAAATTAAATAATTTATCAAATAAATTATTGTTCAGTTACTGATACTTAAAGTACGGGTTTATTTTTACAATTAATTATTCATTTATTTATGTTTACAGTTGTTAAAATAATACTGTTTTTTAAAAAAAAATTTCAACTTCAAACGCTTTTAATTTTTAAATGTTCAAGTCTTCAAGACTGCACTTTAAAATTCTTTAAATTAAAAATAGAAATTTAAAATGGAACATTTTTTAAGTAGAAGATTTTTGAATTACGCATTGTAAACTTAATGATATCATAATTGAAGAAGATATTAACTCAACTAAATATTTTAAAAACTGTTGAAATCGAACTTCGACAGATATGAATTGTTTGAGATTTAAGTCAATATATATTGCATTTTTATGAAAATATTTTAATTTTCAATAAAAAAAATATATTAATTTTCTACTAAAAGAGATGATTTTTTTACCAAATATTTAAATTTTTAACCAGGATCCATTGAATTTTTAACTACATAAATAATTCAATCTTCAAGACAGAAAGATACATTTTTGAAAAGAGAGTTGAAATTTCTATCAAGTAACAAAATTTTCTAAACACAACGTTTTATACAAAAATGAGTTTTAAACCAAGTAGTTGAATTTTCTATCCAAAAAAGCAAAAATCACCAAAACAGTTAAATTTTCAAAAAAAAAAAAAAGATGACTATTTAACAAAAAAGTGAAATTTTTAACCAGGTAGAATTAAATTTTCACCTGAAAATCATCAATTTTCATACAAAAATGGAATAGTTAAATTTTAAGTTAAAAAAATTCATTGCAAACAAAAAAAACGAATTTTTAACAAAATAGTTGTATTTTCAATCAAACAGATAAGTTTTAAAATAAAATGATAAATCTTCCAAATAAAAAATTAAAAACTACCAAGTGGTTGAATCTTTAGTAAAAAAGAGGGATCCTTGAAGAAAAATTTAATAGTAGATATCACAAACAAAAAATATTTAAATTTTAAATTCGAAATAGTAGAATAGTAATAGAAAATAAAAAAAATAGTAATAGAAAAATAGTAGAAACAACAAAAAAATTAATTTTCAACAAGATAGTTGAAAACTCATTCAAAACAGTATTTATTTTTGCAGCTGAATTTTTGTTGAAATAATAGAATTTTTAACCAAAAAGACAAAAGAAATTTAAAAAAAAAAAAGAATTTTCAAACAATCTTCAAACTAAAAATTTATATTTTAACATACTAGTTCAATTGTCAACCAAATAGTTTAAATTTTCTATAAAAAAAAAGAAATTCTTAACAAAAAATTTAATAGATGAAATTTTATTTTAAATTAAAAACCTTGGAATTAAGGAAAAAAAAATAATTTTCAAAAAAAATAAAAAATTTTAAACAAAATAGTTCAGTTTTCAAATCAAAAGATGTTAATTTTCAACCAAAAATGGAATAGTTCAATTTTCATTTGAAAAAAAAAATGTCTACACAACAAAACAAATTGTTACCAAAAAGTTCTATTTTTAACCAATAAAATAAATTTTTAACAGATTACCCAGTTGTATTTTCAACCGAAAAAGGTGAATTCTATATAAGAAACTTATTAGTTGAATTTTCAAGAAAATTTTTAAAATGTTAAAACAAATAGCGAAACCTCTAAACAATGAAAAAATAATAAATAAAATTTATGGCCGTTTCTTTCAGAAAATCAAAGCAAAATAAGGGGCAAGCGTTTGCAAAATTTAAAAATTCAAATTTTTATTGTGGATACTTTCTGCTGGTAAAAATACATTTTTTTCAATTCCAAAAAGATGAAAGATTGGAAAATTGGAAAATTCATGTATTTTATTAAAAATCCGTATTTTATAGCTAAATGTTAAAATATTATTATTTGGTTAAAAATTCGTTTTTTTTTTAATTTAACATTTTGGATGAAAATCCAATTTTTTTCTTAAAAATTCGTGTTTCCGGTCAAATTCTAAATTTGTTTATTTAAAATAAAAATCTTTTTTGTTTAAAAAACCAACCATTACATTTCTAATACATTTTTCATTGCAAATTAATATTTTTTGGGTTGAAAACTCAACTAAATGGTTAACATTTAAACTAATTTGTTTAAAATTAATTTTTTGAGTTAAGATTCATAATTTTTTTGGAAAATCCATCTCTTTGGTTGAAAATTAAACTATTTTGCTGAAAATTTAGATACTTCTGTAATTTTTGGTGTAAATTTATCGTTTTTAGTTGAAAATTTGTCTTGTATAGTTGAATTAACTATTTTTGATTAAAAAATTTAAATATTTTTTGATTTAATTATCGGCTATTACAGTTTTTAGGGAGAATTTATCTCTTTTAGTTCAAAATTTTATAATTTGGTTGCAGATTTCTCTTTTTAAATTAAAAATTTAATGGATTTAGTTTAAGGTTCGACTTTTTGGTTTCGAAATTCATCTCTTTTGGCAGACAATTCGTCTTTTTGTTGAAACTTAATTTTTGTACTCAAAATTTAAGTATTCCAATTTTGGTTGAAAATTTTGTGGTCAAATTTTTATTATTTGTTTGAAAATATTCTTATTTTATTGAAAATTCGTCTTTCTGATTAAATTTAACTCTTTTTTTATTTAAAAAAACGTTATGGACGAATTCATCTTTCTTTGTTGAAATTTTTATTCGATATTTGGTTGAAAATTCAATTATTTTCTTTAAAATTCGACAAAATCAATATTCTGGATTGAAAATTTTTCTTTTTCGTTTGAAAATTCAACAGTTTTGGTAGAAACTTCGTTGTTTTTTTTGTAGAAAGTTAATTTTTCTAACTGAAAATTTAACTATTGCATTTATGGTTGATAAATGATCTTTTTATGATGAAAATTCAATGCTTTGATTGCAAATTCGTGTTATTTTGCTGAAGTAGCGTCTTTTGGGTTAAAAAAGAAACGATATGATTAATAAGTAATCTATTTTTCTTAAAATTCAATATTTTACTTGCAATTTTTGGAATTTAAAACGCTTGAAATTAAATTCAATATAGCACTTACATTAATTTTATGTAAATCTATTTATCCTTCTATTTTCGTTAAAAAAAAATAAAAAAGAATCGATTTCAAGGTTTCTTGTTTTCTAATGTCTTGAATTTTTGTTCATGATCCTTAAAAAATGGGCCGAAATTCAGCAAATTAAATAGTGATAAAATAAAACTTACATTAGGACTGAAAACGTTGAGGTATAAGCAGTCTTCGTCCACATCACGAATTCCTTTTTTAATTCCTGTATAAGCAGTTGGTTGTGGACACGCTGGTCCCCAATCGACTGCTTGTAAAAGTTGCCAGCCTCTGTAAATTTGAAACAATTTTTCGAAATTGTAAGTTTTACAGTCTAAGCAGGATGGCCAAAAACTTGATTTTCAAAATTCCCTCACTTTACCCTGAATAATTTTTTATTGTAACCGGCAATTAATATTTAAAAAAGAAAATCCTCATTTTGTTAACATTTTTAATATCAAATCTTTTATGAATGGAGTAAGACCATTTTATATTTAAATTTATAAATTTGTTATTTATTATCCTCAGAGATATCACAGCCTAATTTACTTGAAAAAAGTCTTCTACTTAAAACGAAAAAGTGACTAAATTTTTTAGCTAAAAAGCGAGTAAAGTATATTATTAGTTATTTTTAAAGAATTCAAATGAAGGTGAGTACATAAAAATTAAAAAATATGCAAAAATGCATTGAATTCAGTAGAAATGGGTGAATTTAGAAGAATAAATAGTCAATTATTAAGAATTCAGAGCGAATATAAATTAAAATAAAATAAATTAAAATAAAATTTAAATATCTTGAAAATATCTTAGAATCTTCTAGGAAGCCCTAAAATATTTCGAATCTTCTAAAAAATCTTGGAATTTTTTTAAGCTTTTGAAAATTTCACTAAAATCTTCAAGATCCTTTGGAATGCCTTAAAATGATTTAAATTTATGAAAAATCCATTGAAATCATTTAAAATACTGAAACATATTTCAAATCCCTTGAAATATTGTGAAACTCGTTGAAAATTTTTCAAGCTCATGAAAATTCCTTGGAATTTAAGAAAATACACTAAAATCTATAAAATCCTTTAAATTATGTTATTCTATTAAATTAATCAAAATGTTTGAAGACATATTAAAATACTTTAAATCCCTTAAAAACCCTTTAAAATTTTTCAAAGGTTTGGAAAATTCCTGGGGATTTTAAAAAATACACTAAAATCTTTAAAATTCTTTGAAATACCTTCAACTTTTTTAAATACCCTAAATAATTTTAAATCGTTTAAAATTTTTCAAAATTCTTGAAATTTTTAAAAACATATTAAAATATTTTAACTCCATTTGTATACCTTTAAAATTTTGAAACTCTGGAAAATTCCTGGGAATTTTCAAAAATACACTAAAAACTTTAGAATTCTTTGTAAGAACTGGAAATTATTTAATTGTATTACAAATTTCTTGAAATCTTTTAAAATATCCTAAAATATTTCAAATAGTTGGAAATCTTTCCAAATCCTCTTAAACTTTACAAATCATTTAAAAATTCCTTGGAATTTTCGAAAATATATTCCAATATATTTTAAATCCTTTTAAAACGCTTGAAAATTTTTAAAACTGGGAAATTTAAAAAGTAAACCAAAATCAAATCTTTTGATATCCCGTAAAATAATTGACATTATAAAATATTCCTTGAAATATTTTAAAATAGCCTAAAATATTTCAAATTGTTTTAAATCTTTTAAAATCCCCTGGAACATTTCTAAGCATTTAAACATTTCTTGGAATTTTTGAAAATATACTAAAGTCTTTCAAATTCTTTGGAATACCTCCAATTTTGTTACATACCCTAAAACATTTTAAATTGTTTGAAATCTTTCAAAATTCTTTGGAATTTTTAAAAGCACTTAAAAATTCCTTGGAATTGTTAAAAATATATGAAAATATATTAAATCCTTTGAAATACCTTTAAAATTTTGAAAACTCTGGAAAATTCCTGGGAATTTTTAAAAATACACTAAAATCTTTAGAATTCTTTGTAATAACTTGAAATTATTGAATTTTATGACAAATTTCTTGAAATCTTTTAAAATACCCTAAAATATTTTAAATCGTTGGAAATCTTTCAAAATCCTCTGAAACTTTTTAAAGCATTGAAAAATTTCTAGGAATTTTTGAAAATATATTTACATATACTTTAAATCCTTTAAAAACCCTTGACAATTTTTAAAACTGAAAAATTTTCTGGGTATTTTTAAAAATACAGTAAAATTTTTAAATCTTTTGAAATCCCTTTAAATAGATTACATTTTTCAAAAATTCCTTAAAACCTTTCAAAATCCTCTGAAATTTTTCAAAGCATTTAAAAATTCCTTTTATTTTTTAAAAAATATATTCGAATATTTTAAATTTATTTAAAACCATTGCAAATAATTGGAATCTTTAAAAAAAATCCTTGGAATTTTGATAAATACCCTAAAATATTTCGAACCGTTTGAAATCTTTCGAAATCGTCTTAAACTTTTTAAATTTCTTAGGATTTCAAAAAAAATCCTAAAATCTTTCAAAACTGTTGAATAAGCTTAAAAAAATTAACATTTTTCAAATATTCCTTTGAATTAAAAAAAACCCTAAAATATTTCAAATTGTTTGACATTTTTTTAAATCCTCTGAAACTTTCCAAATAATTAAAAAATTCTTTTGAATATTTAAAAATGTATGTAAATATTTTAAACCCTTTAAAAGACTTTTTTTTTTAAATTTGTCTTTTGGATTTAAATGTTCATATTTTTTAGTAGAAATATTGCAATCCTGTTAAAAATTCATACTTTTTGGTTAAAAATTGAAGTATTTTGCAGTAAATTAACTTATTGATTGCAATTCCTATTTTTGTGTTGGAAAGTGAATTAAAATTTTCTTTGAAAGAAAATTTAATATTTTTTTAAAGTTTTTTTAAAATCTATTTTAGAAGAAATTACATCATTGTTGAATAAAAATGTAAGTATCCGGTTTAAAATTCAACTCTTTTTTTAATTTATCTTTTTCATTTTAATATTAACTTGCTTTAGCAGAAATTTCATCTTTCGTGGATAAAAATGCAACTATTTGGTTTAAAATTCAACAATTTGGTTCAAAATTCATACTTTTTGGTTGAAAATTTAATGTACATCTATTTTAGTGCAAATTCAACTATTTTGTTGAAATTGATCCTTTTTGGTTGAAAAAAAATCGTATTTTTGGATTCAAGATTTAATTTTATTACTGTTTTAATAGAAATTTTATCTTTTTTGGACAAAAATGCACATGTTTGGTAGAGAATTAAACAATTTTGGTCAAAAGTTATCCTTTTTGGTCAAAAATAATTTTTTTTTACTTTTTTTCTTGAAGATTTATATTTTTAGTTTAAGATTCATCTCTTTTTTTTGTATTTATGTAACCTTTTTTTAGTAAAATAATAATTTTGGTTTCAAATTTCATGTTTGTTGGGTAAAAATGAATCAAGTTTCGTAGGAAATTTTTTTTTGCTGACCTCATATTTTGATTGGAAAATTCGATTTTTGTAGAGAAAATTCGTCTTTTGGCTTGAAGGTTCATTAGTTTAGATAAAATTTTATTTCTTTTTTGAGTGAAAAATCTTATTGGCTTTCCCCCAGTGATTATTATAAACTATGAAACATTTTTCTTGAGAATTTGTCTTTTTAGGTTGAAAATTCAACTATTATGTTAAAAGATTTAATTAGTTTCTTAAAAATTTAAGTAATTTGTTAAAAAGCCATCTTTTATAGCAGAAAAGACTTGTTCTGTTTAAAATAAATTAATAAATTAAACCACATTAAATTTGTATTTGAAATACTGTTTTATTTCGTTTATAAAAGATTCTAAGTTAAAAATATAACAAAAATAAAATGCTGGTATTTCAATATTAATGATCCATAAAACTAAAAAGTTATTCAAGGAAAAATCACGGAACTTTAAAAATGAAGTGTTTTACGGTTTGCAAATTTTTTCGCGGTCAATGATATAAAAACAAGTTTGAATAATAAAGCTAAACAATTTTTCCCTTTGAAGTAATAAAAACTGAACTGAAAATCATTTTAAGCAATTTAAAGATAAGAAATATTAAAAATTGTACGATTAAATTTTTGTTAAAAACTGAACACTTCTTAAATTAAGAATTAAATTATTTGTATTTTAAATAGTTTAAAAATCCGTAGAAAGCTTTAAAATTTTATTTCAAAATCTTGAAACATCTATAATGTTGTTTTACATTCTTTTAAACTTTTAATTATTTTGGAATTTTTTTTAGAACTTCTAAATATCTATTATAATGATTCAAATTCTTTGTACTTTTTTTAATCCTCTAAAATAGAAAATATTATTGACAATTTTGGAAATCTTTTTAAATATTATCTTAAAATTATTTCTTCAAAATAAAAAGTCATGTTCAATTTTCCTAGGAATCTTAGGAAAATGTTTCTTGTTCTTTTGAAGCCTTTCATAATTCTTAAAAAATCTTCTAAATTTTCTGTTCAAAATCTGTAAAAATGTACATTTTGTTTTAAATTAGGCCGTGGACTATTCGCAACAAAATTCAGGTACGAACATTACAAATTTTTAATTAATTTAGAATCTTTGCAGACCTTCTAAATATTTCTTGAAGTTAGTCGATTTTTTTCTAGGAATTATAGATGTTCAATATTTATTATACATAAAAATTCAACAATTTTACTGGTAAATTAATATTTTTTCAAATAGAACAATTAAAATTGTAACGTTCAATGTTTAGTTTTTTGTTTTATCTTGAATATTTGATTTATAATTACCGATTTTACACGAAAAATCCAATATGTGTAAATAATCAGCAATTTTTACTTTTCTTCAATTACAAAATTTCATATTTTAGGTTAATACTATATTTTTGATTTCATAAAAGTCTGTAATTATGGAAATATTATTTTTAAGTTATTTTAAAAATTGAAAATATTTTATAGAGCTTTAATCGGGCGCTTTCATTTGTTTAAATAGGGACGATTGAAAAATCCCGAAAAATAAAAGTCCCGAATTTAAACAATTACACTTTTTTTATAAATATTTTTGATTGATTACAAATACAATAATGAACTTTTATTTTTGTAAATTATTTTTAATATTTAAAATTTCAAAAATTATTGTTTGAATTTATTTTATTATATTCATTTATTAAATAAAAACAGTGAGTGATCTTTTTGGGTTCGAGGGGCAAATTTTGACAAATTTATAAGGTTTAAAAAACCCAATTTTCAAGTTTAAAAAATGAGAATTTAGCTTGCAACTATTACGCTACATTTGACCAAATTTGACCCTCGAACCCGAAAAAAAATCATCCTCTATTTTAATCGTACCTGATATCGATTTTCTAAAAAAATATATGTAAATATAAAATTCGATTTTTGCGAACGCTTTTTTTATTTTTTTAAATACTATGCACATTTAAAAAATGCTTCATCGATAAATATATAAATAAATATATAAATTTTATAAATTTTTAAACATTAAAAATAATTTAAAATTAATAAAATTTCATTATTGTATTTGTGATCAATAAAAGATATTTATAAAAAAATTGTGATTGTTTAAATAAGGAAATTTTTCATTTCGGGAATTTTCCAATTCGGTATTTTTATTTTCTGGCTATTTTATTATTCGCGAATTTTACACTGTCGGGAATTTTATTTGTCAAGATTTTTTTTCTACGATTTTAAGAATCAAAATATTATAACTAATGTCTTTTCGAATAAAAAAAACAACAGTTTTTATGAAAAATGTTAAAATTCACACAAAAAACATTAATTTTAAGCATGCTTTTTGCAATTTAATTTTTTTTACCAACGCTTCTTATCAATTTATAAAAAAATAATGGCATTTTGATAAATGAAGGCTTATTTTTTCCGGCAAAACATTCTCTACAACTATACTGTTTCCAATTTTAAAAGTAAATTTTTTTATGGCTGATATTTGTTCAAATAATTCTTTTGTTAAGAAAACATTTTTGAAACAAATATTTTTTAAGATTATTTAGTTATTTTAAAAATAGGAAACAGTAGAGTTATAGAGAATGTTTTCTCTAAAAAAAGCCGTCATTTATTAAAATGCAATCATTTTTCAAAATCTGATGGGAAGCGGCGTTCAGAAAAAATTCAATTGCAAAAAACATGGTAAAAAATTATTGTTTATTTTTGTGAATTTTAACATTTTTTATAAAGAATAATGTTTTTTATTTGAAATAAAATTAAAATCTGGAAATTTTTAAATTCTATACTGATTCCGAATCGTCTTGTAAAATCAATTATTATTCACCTGTTAATCCCTAATTTACAGCTCAATTTCAAAAATCATTATCATTCATATTTACTTTTTATCAACTAAAAAGTTTTTTTAAATCCAAAATCTTTGATTTCAAAAGCCAGTAATTTCTAATTTAAAAAATTTTTTAAACTGTATTTTAAAATTCTTTGAATGAAAAATACACGCTTAAAAATTAACATCAAAAATGGAAAAGTTGCAATTAAAAAGGGTAAAAATTTTCTTTCTACAAATTTGTTCTAGCAATAACTAGGAAAAGATTTCTAGAAACTAAGACTTAGGTAAAAATCGTACATACCGATGTGATCTGGGTGGTTTGAATCGTCCTTCTTTTACAGGAGGCAATGCGTACGGAATACCAAGAAAAACATTTACATCTCGAGTAACCCTTTCCACAGGTAAACTCCAGGGCCTGTGTCTCGATTCAGGATCGTCGTACAAGTAAACTTTGAATCCCTGGACTTGGCCGTAATTTGTTGTCACAAATACGTCCCGCTCTAAATTTTTTGAGTCTGTTCTCTCTTTTCCCTGCAGGTCATCTCGCCAGCCTGCCAAAACTCCAGGCAATGGGAATCTTTGGGTCGTGTCCTAAAATACAATTAAAAAATTCTTCCTCATTATTTATTTACTAGCAAAGTTTTTGAGTTTTATCATAGTTTATTATTTTCCAGGGAAAAATAATTTTTAATATTGGTTCGAAATTATAAGTGAATTATTATGAAATTATTAGGGTCCATTTTAGAAACTACATCACGCAACATTTATACTTAAAAAAAAAACTAAAATTACCAATAAGTTTTTAATTTTTAAAAGTTTTTGAAATAGAACATTCGAGCTAAAACTAGATTCTGAGATGTAAGTGGAAGATTTTTCGCGAGTTTATTACAAATAATGTCCCTTTTTATTTTAAAGGAATTTAATTAATATTAAAAGCCAAAAACATAATTAATCATTTCTCGAATTTGAATAAAAATTCAAACACATTTTTATTTTATCTACTTATACTTAAAATTTAGTGCATATTTAGTTAAAATAATGTGAGTACTATATTCAAAATTAAATTGAATCGCTCGAAATTTCTAACTTTTCACGTAGAAATTTGGACTTTCAAAAAGATACATAAATTTTCAAACAACTGTAACTATAGTTAAATTTTCATTTAAAAAAATTATTCTTACACAAAAAGACAGATTTATTTTTTAAACAAATTTAATTTAACCTTCAACCAAATAGTTTTATTTTCAACAACAGCAAAAATTACTAAAGTGACCAATAGTTAATTGCAATACTTGAATTTTTAAGCAAAACAAATTGATTTTTAAACAAATAATTGTCTAGCAAGAAAGACGATTTTTAAATTAAATATATAAATTTTTAACAAAAAAGTTGAATTTTCAATCAGAGAAGACCCAGTTTTAACTAAACAGTTAAATTTTTAACCAAACTAATGAATTTTCAACTAAAATGATCAATATTTATCTCGAATAAAGGAATTTTAAACAAAAAGATAAATTTTTGACAAAAAAAGATTTCAATTTTGAATAGATAAGTGCAAAACCTGAATTTTTAGCAAAAAAAATTAATTTATAGCAAGACGAACAATTTTTAAACAGAAAATTTAATTTTTTAGCAAGAAATACGATTTTTAAAATAAATATATACAGGAGATCCACTTTTAACTAAACAGTTAAAATTTCAACCAAACTAATGAATTTTCAAGACAAAATGGATTTTTAAATTAAATATATGAATTTTTAACAAAAAAGTTGAATTTTAAATTAAAGAAGACCCAATTTTAACTAAGCAGTTAATTTTTTCGTCAAACTAATAAATTTTCAACTAAAATTATCAATCTTTATCTCGAATAAATGAATTTTAAACAAAAAGATGAATTTTTAACAAAAAAAGATTTCAATTTTGAATAGATAAGTGCAAAACCTGAATTTTTAGCAAAGAAAATTAATTTATAAACAAGACGAACAATTTTTAAACAGAAAAATTAATTTTCTAGCAAGAAATACGACTTTTAAATTAAATATATAAATTTTTGACAAAAAAGTTGAATTTTAAATTAAAGAAGACCCAATTTTAACTAAGCAGTTAATTTTTTCGTCAAACTAATAAATT
>JAAAKG020044425.1:0-18770 GCA_010014905.2 Druon quercuslanigerum
AGTCACTGTCAGAGTCAGTATTAAAATTAATAATCGGATTTCTATATAAACTAAACTGGCTTTCCAGTATTATAGCGCATCCAAGCTACAAAATAGCTTGTACCTTTATTACAGATAGAATCCAATGCGTCGTGCTACAACAACGAACTCTGATTCTATTGTACAGTTTTTATTTTGTTGAGGAAAAGAAACACGTAGTGCAAGTGTATTACCCAAATGATCAAACTTTGCTTTACCAAACGCTAAACAATTATTATTAGTTACACGTTTGTCTCGAGACTAATATTCTTGACCATTTGCTTTACGATTTGTAAGCCCTACTTAGTTTCTAGGCGTTTTACACTTACAATTGTAGTAGCTCGTTCATACAAGAGTCGGGTAGAAGTATGTAGAATCTTCTGCGTGGACGGCTCTCTGGAACGCTGGCCGGCTGGTCGTCGTAACGGCTGCTATTACTGCTTTTCGATTTTCTTCCTTCTTGAAGTTCTTCAGTTTCGGTTTGAGTTTCTCGTAATGATTATTTTACGTAGTATGGAACCTACTCAATTCAGTATCCAGTTTTAATAATCATTCGATATTCCTCTGTTGACAGAAGACCCGTAGATCCTTTGAAGTTCAAAAGTTCTTCTTTTGTTCCGTAGAACTTTATTCCGTAGAATATTTGCGGTTCGTTCACCAGATTGCTCCTTTTGATCTTTTCTTAGATCGTTTGAGGTAATCCTGGCAGGATCGCCAAAAAATGTTACGCTGTAAATCAACGTAAATAGTTTTTAAAAAGAAGGTTCTCAGAATCACTCTGAGAACCAAGATTTATTCAAGTGAGAATGATACAAACGTTAATAATACAGAGATTAGTCTGAAAACTGAACTGACTGATACGGAAGCGACTTCGTTTTATATTATGCGTTCGATGGTAGGGGTATAGATTAGCTGTGGGCGTAACACGAAAAAGATTAAATTTTTTTACAAAATACTTGACATTTTAACCTTTATCCAAGAGGATTAATTCTCCACTAAATAAAATGATTTTATCAACAAAACATTGAATTTTTAACCATCCAGTGATTATACCTAATGGTTGTATCTCAGAATTGATCGCTTCTCAAGCTCATCTAAGAGCCCTGCATGGAGAGTCTCAGTTAACGTTATATTTACTGAGGGAAAATTTTTGGATAATGGGTGCTCGAAATCTTATAAAAAATCGTGTAATTTGCGCCCGACAAAGAGCCGAAACGCCAGCTCAACAAATAAGTGACCTTCCAGTCGCGAGAGTCACTCCTTCTAGGTGTAATCAACACACAGGCCTAGACTACGCAGGCCCCTTTAAAGTGAGACAAGGTAAAGGTCGCGGTTATCAGTCACAAAAATGTTATGTTGTACTATCCGTATGTCTCGTTGTCAGAGCAATACATTTAGAATTAGTCAGTGACTACACCACAGAAAGTTTTCTATCAGCCTTGCAACGTTTCGCCTCACGTCGTGGTTGACCCTCTGACTTGTATAGCGATAATGGAACGAATTTCCAAGGAGCCGATCGTGAATTACAACGCTCCTTTAAAATAGTAGTTGCCGATGAAAACGTCAAACATTTTCTAGAAAAGGAGTACATTAAATGGAACTTCATGCCTCCTTCAGCCCCACACTTTGGAGGTCTCTGGGAGGCTTGAGTAAAAAATTTCAAACCA
This sequence comes from Druon quercuslanigerum, assembly GCA_010014905.2. Taxonomy (NCBI): domain Eukaryota; kingdom Metazoa; phylum Arthropoda; class Insecta; order Hymenoptera; family Cynipidae; genus Druon; species Druon quercuslanigerum. Next base: position 1,686 of record JAAAKG020044425.1, read on the forward strand.
CATTTTAAACGCATCGCTTACAATCTTGCTCTTACGTTTGAGGAGCTAACTACTGTTCTATGTCAGATAAAAGGTTGTTTAAATTCTAGACCAATAGCAGCAAATTCGAGTGATCCTGATGATTTTTCCTATCTTTCTCCAGGACATTTTCTAACTGGAGGTCCACTGATTTCTATTCCTGAACCTTCTATTCTGGAACTTAAGAAAAATCTTGTTCTCTGATGGCAAACTATTCAACGTGTAACTGAACACTTTTGGAAATGTTGGTATGTTGAGTATTATCAAAAATTACAGCAAAGATATGAATGGTAAAAAGTAAAAGGTGATATCAACATCGGAGACATGGTGCTTATGAAGCTCCCGAATATTCCACCTTATAAATGGTCCTTAGGGAGAATAACTGAATTCTTTCCCGGTAAAGACAATCGAGTAAGAGTATTCACCGTAAAAACTGCTAAAGATAGTTACAGATGCCCGACGCATGAAGTATGCTTACTTCCTGTCCGTGCAAATAATCCTTAGTTAGGAGGACTAGTTTTGTTACGGCGGGCGGCGCCACGCTCTATTATGCATAAAAAAGGTGGAAAATAAATAAATAAAATAAAATGTGAACTGGAATGTTACTTCATTAAAATTTATCATCGTATAGAAATATGTATGTATTCGACGCTTACTTATGTTATTTTAATTATTATTTGTATTTCACTAATATTTTCAGAAAGCCTTTCGTTCCTTCGAAATCGGAACGAGGCGGGCAGCATGTTGTGGCTCCTTGTATGAATTGGTGCCAATTTGAAAGAATTTATATTTATCACGTGGTCGAGTCCTTGTCCATTGCGTCCACCCTGATAAGCAAGCAGAGAGCTCTTGATTGCCGTGTAATCCACATGTGAAGAGTATCTGAATTCTCTTCTTCGTTCTGTCTAGCGAATTTTGATATATCTCACGTATTCCATTTTATCAACGTTTCGCGAGTGCTTGTAAGCCTTTGTGGCATATTTGTGAATTTAATAAACCTTGTGGCTTTTATAATGAAAGTTCCTTGTCTTTTACTTTAATCAAAGCTCCCAGATTTATGTACCGCTTATTCAGCAAATTCTAATACAAAGTTCAAATTCAATTAAAAGAGTACGAACAAATATAAATATCCGAACACCAATTTTCTATCCAAAAAAGTATAATCGAATCAACCAAAAACTTAATTTTGAACCAACTATGCGATAGTTCAGTTTTTGGTTTAAAAAAATTTATTTTCAAACAAAAAAATTAAATTAAACAAATAGCTGAGTTCTGTACCAAAATAGATGTTTGAACAAATAATGAAATTATCAACCGCAAAAAATAAATTTTTAATTTAAAATGTCAATTTTTAGGCAAAAAGGGTATAATTGTATCTGCTTTTACAGAATTTAGTTTTTGACCAACTAGAAAGGAATGTTCAACAAAATAATTAAATCCTCCATGAAAAAGCTAAATTTTCAAAGAAGAATATTATTTTTCTAGCAAAAATGACGAATTTTTAACAAAAACCATGAAGCTGCAAATAAACAATTGACTTTTCAACAAAAAATATGAGTTTGAAGAAAATAGTTGAATTCTCGATCATGAAGATTCACTTTAAACCAAAAATATGGATTTTTAATTAAAAACTTAATTTTAAGCAAAAAATTAGATAGGTCAGCTTTTAATTAAAAAAAATTATTAATCTTCAACTTAAAAAATGGAATTCAGAAAAATCTTTTGCGAAGAAAATCAATTTTAACCAAGTTGATTCATTTTCTACCAAATAAGAAATTGTTTCAAACAAATAATTGAATGATCAAGTACAAAAGATGAATTTGCAACCAAAAATTTTTTAACAAGAGGATTATATCTCTATAAAGAAGAACAATTGTCAAAAAATAATTGATTTATTAACTAAACAATATCCAATTTTTCATTTAAAATATCAGTTTTCAACCAAAAACAGTATAATCTTATTTTCTTTTACCCAAATTATTTTTTAAATAACTAAAAATGATATTTCAACAAAGTAATTTAACCCTTATGACGAAGTTAAGTTTCAAGCAAGTAAGTGATTTTTTTAACTAAAAAATTAATTTTCGACCAAAAATGGAATTTTCAATAACAAAAAAATAGCTGAGTTCTCGGCCAAAACAGATGAATTTGTTATCATATATTTAAATGTTCAACTAAAAACAATCGAAGTTTAAGGTACATAATTTTGTATCCAACTTTGTAAGGAATTGTCTACCAAAAAAATACTAAATTTGTCTAAATCCTATTATAAAAGAGTAATTACGGGTATATACCTAACCTCGTGATTCCTTCTAATCATTTTATAATAATATTTTGTAATATTCATTGAATATAGATAACATAGAAAAAATAAATATTAGCTTTATTCTTTTCATAAAAAAAATTAATAGGCGCACTAGTGTTACTCTAAACGATCTTCGATTCTGTAGGTACTTATGGGTAATTAAAATGCTAAAAATAATCAAGAATAAAATTTTTACTTTATTCATAAATTTTCTGTTAAAAAATTATTTTTTAAACAAATGGTAAAATTTTTTATTCAAAAAATTAATTTCATACATTTTCACATTCTTCCTTTTTACGAAAATAAACAAAAACTTCATTCATTAATTCTTATTTGGGAGCCCCCGGACTTCGGGAGCCTCGTTTCATTGATACAGCTGATACGGCGGTAGCCACGTCCCTGATTTATTATATAACTACACCCTTAAGTTTGTAATCAAACGATCAACCTTCCGCAAAAAAGTATAATTTTCAAAAATGAAATAGTTGACATTCCGATTCTAAAATTTCTTTTTAACTCGAGTGCAAATCACGAGATACGTGATGAGAATGTGTTTGTCAAAGCCAAAGGAGCTTTAACAAAAGAGAATTCACAATCGCCAAATTTAGTTTTAAAACGTCTCTGCACAAGTGTAGGGAATATACAAAGACCGAGCGCATAGCACGAGGTAACTACATTATCTAAAAACAATTACTTTCATTAGAAACAATTAATCTTCAGAATCAGATCACTCTGATGCACAATTTGCGAATCAAATAAATAATACGAAATCTTTATAAAATTGTTAGATATCAAATGAGTTCAATTTCCGGATAAAATTGATCAAGTGGACTTTACTGTGAAACATTTATGGTTTCCGCACGCTTGATATGAAAGCACTGTCGGATTGGTGACTTGGCTCCTAATGGAGTGTCAATAATATCTTGTGCGTCCAATTCTTTAACGTCGTGAGTAAACACATTTATTTTTCCTCGTTTTGGTGTTGCACCAGTAGGCATATATAGCCCACGTAAAATCGTATGACGACTTGATATTTTGTCCACTAATGCAAGGACATCACCATTCTCTGTTGATAATACAATCTGTACTCCGGTTGGCATGTGCTCAAGAAGATAATTTTTTCTTCTCAAATAAAGTTGTTTGCTAGGAGGAAAAGTGTATGATCGGAGTTGAAGTTCCCGGTTCGGATTCTTGATGGGAAAAAATCGAAAAAATTGAAGTTGTTTAATTTTATATCCAAGTACTGTAGAAGGAATGTGATTTTCAGAAGAAGACCTGTTTCTGGGCCGGGTACGAAAAAATGGCTTGGCCGGAGCAGAAGACATAGCATGAGAATTCTGCCTGGCAGGAGAATGCGGTCTGCCAGGAGAATAAGAAGGTGCGGAATCAGGAGTCTTGTTATCATTAGGATAAGTGTCGGATTGTGAACTCATCTCTGTAACAAGCAACAAAAGTTATTTTTTTTAAGAACACAATCGTATTCTAGACTAGGGATGCGCAGTTTAGTCAATTGTCTTTTTAAATTAAAGACAATTCCTCGCTCAACTCAGGCAAAATATATAAAAAGTCTATAAAAGGTGTTTGGACGTAAAAAAATATGTTGAAATTAACAACTTCTGTTAACAACCTTCTGTTCTACACACGGTTTTAAATACACTTTAATATTCTTAAGGATTAATCTCAAGGATTGTTCTGAGTAACTTAAGGACTCTGAGAAAGAGGCGATTTAATATACTATTTCTATCTTTATAGGGAAGCATTATCATTAGCAATAATAGAAGCGTATTGCAAAACTTTTGAATCAGTTACGCGACTTCCACTAATGTAAGTTATTACAAGTAACTACTTTCGAATTCAAGAGATTATTAATTGCTTTCAACTGCTTTATTAATAAACACATTTCATATCAATTTTTTATTTGTATTAGGGTTACCTTGTTGATTCGCATGTTCACTACTCATACCAAAATTTTTCAGAAAGTCCCTTGTTCTCGGCGGCATTGCTGAAGATATTTCTAAAAAAAGCATTTAATTCAATTATCTTTCTTGGGTGTAAGTTATACTGAAATATCAACATAAATTGTAACATCAAAGTTCGCAAACAATTCTTAAACATATCGAAGTTTTTATTTAAATCAATTACAAAACTAAAATTGTGAAAAGTTTCGTGAAAGAACGCGATCATGTTACATTTTCAACTTTATTGTCACAACGATAGAAGGATATTGTGAAGCTTGTAAATAGGTTACGTCACCTCCATCAATATAAAGTATTTAAGAATCATCAATTCAATGTCAAAAAATGTTAAATTGTAAATGAGCAGATAACGAATGTTTAATGTTCTTGAGAATTTTAAATTATGAGTCAAATAAAATTTAGCCTGGCTGATATCAAAGTTTAGGTGAACTACGTAAAATTTTACGCTCGATGGAGAAAATTAGATTTATCTTCAACAAAATTTCTTTACCGAACTCCAGATTCCCTCTTCATCTCAGTATGGTGTTTCTTCCTTTATCTTATAATTTAAATTTTTCAAGAACACCAACCATTATTTATCTACTTCACGTGATTGTTTTCAAGGATGGTAGAGAAAAAGTATAGTGTGTATCAAGGACGTAAGGCTTATTTTATCTTACTATACATTAATAATTTAAATAAAAAATCGTTATTTTGGAGGGAAAAGGTGACGCGGAATTTATATTTAATTGTCGGTCCATAAGTTCCGCTAGGTGAATATTTCAGCTTGCACATCTAGGAGTGTACCATATGTGCACGTGTACATATGGTACACTCATAAACGTATACGTCATAACAGAGACGTGCCTAGTTATACATATTATTGGAATAAAGCTTAAAAATTTTTCCTTAAAATTATAGATATATTGTATTATTATATTCACCAATGCAACTGAGAATAACGGTTAAAGATAAGACCAGAGAATAGACAATCATCATCTTTTCAAATTTACGAAAGCACTGCCTAATGCAATGAGGAACAATATGATTCTTGATGCAACTAATGAACATTATCGTGCTTTATCAGATTGTGCAATATAGACTATAGCCGTTATTTCTTCGGTTTAAAGCGTCAAGATTGTCCTTCTGAGGTATCAAAATTTCATAAGAGTTAATACTTATACAATGTTTTACTCGACGAAATGAATGTTGCCAAATTACACACATAATTAACAAATCAGTTTCAGTTTGAATTAAGAAGAATTTTTCATTGAATTTCAATATATAATAAATCTGACACAAATGTATAATTTTATGGGTCATTTTGCTAAAGCGAAACATTACTGAAATTTAAATAATTATTTTTGAAAACCGAAACTTATCCTCTGAGGTACAATTTTTCATGTTTACCCAAAATTGAGCCTCTATTTTTACTTATTATTATTATATTATACAAATTTCCTTTTTTAAATATAGACTTAAGCCATTTCTTTTTGTTATTTTTCGCTTCACAAATCAGAGAGAGAAATAAGAAAGAGAAAAACAGGAGTAAGGCAAAATAGTTTCGAGACCCTTGATTTAATGTCACACTCATTCCCAAAATTGACACTAAATCCAGGTTTGACTGTACCACTACACAAGGCATCATTTCCCTCGGACTTGTGGTCGAAAAATCAACTATTTGGTTGAAGTTGCGTCTCTTGGGACAGAAAATATATCTTTTGGTACATAAGACATCATTTTTGGTTGAAAATTCCTTACTTTTTGGTTAAACGTTAACTCTTACTTGAAATCTCTAAGACAAGTATATTTTTAATTCCGAATTCATCTCTCTCGGATACAAATTCTACAGTTTGGTAGAAGCTGTTAAAGTTGCCAAACCAAAAATCAGAGGCATCAAATTCTATATCGTTCAACACAGTAGGTCCCGAAGAGATCTCCTGACATTCGATAGATAAAAATAAGCTTATTGCTACAAAAATATCGTTTTGCCACAATAGTAGAATCATTTATTGCCTTTGAAAGGTTAGTCTTAGGAAGTTGTCAAAATCGCTCAGAAAAACGTAAACTCAAAATCCAGAATGTCTTTTGCTTTGATTATTTTGAAAAATCTTCACATTGCTAGAGCATTCTCGTTACATTGTCTTTAGTATATGGACTGGCTTTTCTTTTGATAATTGGACACATCTACAGTCTTGTATTCATTGACTGAATTGTGTTCCACCTTTAATATTTCGAATAGTATTTACATTGCCAGGAAAGCGCCATGATTTAGCCTCACTTTCAAGTTTCAAGCGAGACATTAGATTCTCTTTGGTCATATTTTTCTCGTTCAGTCCCACCTATCTCGAAAACTTTTGATTTTTTGGACTAGTACCCATTATGATTTTTTGATCAAAAGGTAAATCGTGTAAATTGTAAATTGTGCGAGGTCCTTTTGTATCGCTCAGTTCAAGCGATTCAACTAATTTGATCATGTTCATTCTGCCCTAATGTAAATGCGGTGCGACAAAATAGTACCTGCTACTACTACTTGCTGCTGCTCAACGTTCTTTTTACATTTCCTCTAAAATACATTTCTGCTTAAAATATATCATTTTACCGGGACGTCCATATATTTTCCTATGGCAACACTAATAAATATATTGACCCGGCTTACATTTCATATTTTGTAAGTATAGTGAGACCCTTTAATATCCTACCGTTCTATAGCTATGCCGAGAATTAAGGCCGCGCCACAGGTTGGTTTAACAGGAGCTGCGCGGGGCGCTAAGGTTCTACGGTTGTCAATCAGGTGAGCACTCAGGCGTGAACAAAACAAAGAGGAGCGGGCTCTAAGAGAGTTGTTCCCACCCACCTTTAGCCCATAAATTGGCATAATAGAAGAGTTTTTTTGTAACTAAATACATTTACTTTCAACGAATGTTGATTTTGATTGTATATTAATTTACTTTATTTACCAAATTGTCATTAACGCATTAATGTACGCTTTTAGCAAAGTGAATTTCATTCTTAAGAATATTTATAGGTTTCTAGGATCGCTGATTTCAAATCTGAAAACAGAATTTCAAATCTTAGAATGGCGAATCCAATATAGCTTACCCTATTTTGCTTTATACTTTCAAATTTAAGGGACTGTTAATAGTTTCCAATTGTTTATTAATTAACACTTTTTGTATCAAATTTTATTTGTACGGGGGTTACCTTCTTGATTCGCATTTTCAGGACTCCAAAGAAAATTTTTTTTTTTTAGAAAATCCCTTGTTCTCGGCGGAGTTCCTGACGATACTTAAGAAAAAAGAAAAAAAATTGTATTCGATTTTATAATTTCATTCTCTTTAAGTCGGTTGCAGCCTATCAATGATACGCACTAATAAAGAGACGCAGAGTAAAAAAGAATAAAAAAAATACGCATCCTACGAAAATATAAGGAATAAAAAACATTTAGATCTTGTTTTGGTAAGCAACTTTTTCAATAAAAAAAAAAATTATTTTTTGCGATTGCAGCATTCTATCAAAAAAGTAATTAATAAACAAGTTGTAGATTTTTTTGTGTTGCATAGTTTGTGTTTATTTATCTTTTTCGTAGCTTCCGTCGTTTGTCCAAGAACACATTTTATTTTATTATTCTTAATGTTGCCATTATGAATTAAAGAAAAACTACGTGTTTCATACAAAAATGATGAATAACTCATTTATAGATATTTTTCGGGTAAAAACTTCTACCTAGAATTTTTTTCGTACCTTTTTAATCCATCTATTTGTTTTTCATAATTCTCGTTTGCGTAGATGAATTCATTTTTCTTTTGATAATTTATTGATATGAATATTGTAGGGTAACTGCTCTACCCCTTACGACAAGCAACCCCGGATACCCATGCGAAGATCAGACCCAACAGCTAGGCGCGGGGTAAAGCGCAGCCGCGAACCTCGCGCCTACACTTTTCCGCGAGCCGCGGGGGCGTCAATAGGAAATCCCCTTTAAAAAGGGGATGCTCAGCCTGATGACACTATTCCAAGGGCTAAGATTAAAAACCTTAGTCCCTGAGCCTTGTGGAAACTTATTCTCTGGGTGCATTATTGCATGGACTGGGTGGTTGTACCGCCCAGCTCTGATGTGAACTCTCAGAGGTAGGCACTCTCTCTCGGTTAGCTTATAAGGGTGATAGGTTCTGGCAAAGAATCCTCGCCGAAGGTCTTCGTACCTCGCTAGGAAAGCCTAAAGAGAAGTCTGTCGAGCTTGGATCCAGCTTCATTTAGCTTTTTCGAAGTATAGTAAAATTGATCTCGAGAACGGGCGTGGGAATTGCATTCCCACTAACCAAGTTAAGAATCAGTGAGGCTATCTGCGAAGTACCAAATATCTCGAGTGATATTAATCCTCGATGCTTAGAGTCTTTTGCCTTTTGTTAAGAGAACCGTCTCTTGTAGCTAGCAGAAAGACGGAAGAATCTCGGCCCTACATTCACATTTTGCCCAATGCTACTTTAATGATTTGAAAATGAAAAGTTTCAAATCAAATGCCCATCTTTCTGATTTTTATCGTAAAAAGGGTCATGGAAATTTTGTAAAATGTTTTTTAGAAGAAAATTGTGCACAAGTATCAGAGTGTAAAAAAAAATTAAAGATGAAACTTTAATCTTTTTCCAATAACGCTAAGCAAAAATGGAGTAGTGAGAAATATTAAACAAAAACTTTTTAGTCCAAAAACGCAATATGGATGAAGATGGATTTTTATTGCCCAATTGTTGATTCCCAGCAGAAAAGGTAGTTAGTGATGAACGTTTTGGAAGCTACCTTTTCTTTGGAACTTGGCAATTATTTTTTAAATTATTTATTTTTCTTAAATTCTGTTTCCGGAAATGCGTTTCTGTTCATTTTGACTTTATTTTTGGTCATTGTCAGAACTTTTTTTATTAAATGTTGACTGAATCTCATAACGTCTTTACTCTACGCATAAACTGTTATGATATTCTTAAAATAAAAATATCTTTACGGCTGTTTTTGTCGTCCAGAAAAATATTTTCAAAATCTAAGTGAAAGATCGAAGCGCAGACAAACCGAAGATTTGAGGATCATCAATAGCGCTGATCAACTTGCTTTCGCTACATTTATGAAATTAAGAACAGAAGGTAATAAATCAGCTGCTAAGATTGTCAAAAAAGTATCCACTTCTCCAAAAAATCAAGCCACAGAGATGTTAAGTTTACCTGAAAATTGAAGACCAAGGTAATCCTAGGTTACCAACAAAGTTATCAGCTTTGGAGGCTGTAAGACTTATTGCTGATACTGAATTGACGAAAGAGCAGTGTTTTCTGATTCGAAGAATATCGAAATTACATCATCACGATTTGTTTCCATCGTGTAATGATGTGTTGAAGGCAAAAAAAGATTATTATCGAACAAATATTCAAAGCAATGAAAAGCATTGTGAAGTGAAACTCTAAGACATACCCTATCACACCACAAGTAGGATTCTCTTACTTCTGATACCTGATCACTAAGAAAATAATGAATTTGTTGAAAGTAAGTATACTTTGCACGCGAAATACGGTTTTGATGGTAATGGAGGACATTCTCGATACAATCAGAAGTTCAGTGAACCTGAATCTAGTGATGCGTATCTTTTTGGAACATTCATAGTGCCTATTAAAATGTCAGACAAAACACAAATGCAGTGATCTGGAAAAATCCGCGACCTTCCTCTATTTGATTTTGTCGACCATTTCGATTACAGTGGATTCAGGAAACCACTGATGTTTTGCAAAATGAAGATAGGCACATGTGTAACGAAATTGCAAGTTTGCAGCCCTTTATTTCGAATAACACGTCAGTAGAATTGTCTCTATTGCTGACCATGATTGATGGTAAGGTAAAAATAAAGAAAATATTAATAATAAAAGAAGAAGGTTATGTGAATATATCGATTATTAAAATTTAATTATTTTCTATAACCTTGTAGTTGAACACGTTTATTTTTGCTCTTACTCCTTGTGGGCCATTACCAGGCATATATAATCCAAGTAAAACTGCATTTGTAGGTCCTATTTTTTGGATAACTGCCAAGGCGTCACCATTCATTTTTGCCAATAAAAAGTATACGCCGGTTAGCTCGTCTTCGATAATATCTTCTTTAGTCCTCAAATAAATTCTTGAACCTTTAGAAAACTTGCAAAATTGAATGCCAAGCACCTGGGTCGGATTATTAAAGGGAATAAATCGTTCAAATAGAAGTTCTTCAATTGAACTTAGAAATAGTGAAGAATAGGGGGGTCTGTCAGAAGGAGACGTGGGCCTGACATGAAGAGATTGTATGTCACGAGCAGAAGACATGGCAGAAGAACTCTCCTCGCCTGTAACAAAAAAACAGAAGATTACTTGGTAATGTGAATTGTATCATCACATAAGGTATCGTTTCCCTCGGACTTTGGGTACGAAAGATCACCCAGACTTTCCTCTTTTAACCAAATCTAGATACGTAACATGAGTTAAATTCAATTAACTTCATTGCAAATTTTATACTTCTGCGTTTAAACTATTAACTATATCATATGTTTGATTGGTAATATAACTCTTTGGTTAAAAGTTTAACTTTCTTCCAAATTCAGTTATTTGGTTGAACAATGATAACACAGCCACACAAAAAAAATCTTTTCGTTTTTAGGGTCGTTAAATCCGAATCTAAGGTCCAAAAAACCATAGCATATCAGGGTTTTGACATAACCTTCAAAATAAGTCGTGATCTCAGCCATTTACACTTCAACGTTCTGTCTTTAGCATTAGTGCTACCAGATGTACGCCGCGAGAAAGATCCAAGACCTGATTTTGTACATCATATAGTCCTTAAAAGGGGTTTTCGCATAAAATTTTTAAAATTTGTGGAATATATACCAAGAATAAATCTGCAAGGCTAAAAAAAATGAATTTTACACGTGGTCTGACCCCCGGACTCGGAAAATAAATGTTATGAGCTTTTTTGCGGTTATGTTAAAACCCTGTCGTGCTGGGGGTTTTTGGACGTCGGATTCAGATTCAGCGATTCCAAAAATACATAGTAAACATATTATTTTTAATTTTGGTTAATTACGTATGGTTAATATTAATTTGATGAGTCGCTGGCGTAGTTAGACTTGTCGGCGTCAAAATGATCTAAAACAAAGCTTGTATACTAGTGCAAATTAATAGAATGTAATAACAAAGAATATACGCCAGATCATCCCCTCCCGTATTTGAATAAACTATTTTATAGATTTCCGCGAAGCAATGATATCAGAAAAAAACTGGAATGCTATTTTAAATTGGAATTCTGTACCAAAACCACTTCAAACTAATGCAAAAGAGACAAATTGCTGAAGACCAGTTTCTTGGTGATAAAGCGATGCCTAGTTTGGAGAATGATTCGAAAGTGGTTCCTGAAGCTAAAAGAAAATCGAACGATGGTTTAATGAGACCGATTTAAATGATGTTAAATGATCGGATGACGGAAGAGACCGTGGAAACTCCCACTCCCCATCCTGGGAAGCGAGAGAGGGATCCCACTCTGAGTCCCGTCGAGACAAGCTGCTCAAGGCTCAGCAAGAAGAAGCCGAGAACGAGGAAGGCACCGGTGGTCACGACTTCGATCCCAAGCAAGACGGAGCGAGAGTTGGAGCCTGCTATCAAGGCTCTTGGAAAGCAGAAGAAGGTGCAGAGGCGAGGTCGACCCGAGGCGGTTGTTGTAAAACCGTCCGAAGGGTTGACCTACGCTCAAATCTTAAAAGATCTGAAGAAAAAAGTCAACCCTGACACCCTTGGTGTCAAAATCAGGGGAGTCAGGGAGACGAGAAAGGGAGAGGTCCTCATTGAGGTAGGGCCTTCTTCAGACGGCAGGACAAAACATTCGTTTGCTATTAAGGAGTTCGTAGGGGGCGAAAATTCGGTGCGGGAACTCGTCCCACGTACTGAAGTCGAGGTCCTTCACATCGACTCAGCAACGGACGCTCAAGAAATAAAGGAAGCTGTCCAAAGTCCCTTGGACGATGTGGACATTGGCGATATTGAGGTCAATCTGACGTAGAGGGCCTTTAGAGGCCATTTGAAGGCATATGTGGAGCTGAGCGAGGAGCTGGAATCCAGGCTTTTGCGCACAGGACATCTAAAAGTTGGTTGGATGTCATGTACAGTGTGGAAAAAGACAGCGATCCAACGGTGTTTCCGCTGCCAGGGCTTCGGCCACATGGCGGCGAATTGCGGAAGTCCAAGCAGGACAAAATTGTGCCGAAAGTGCGGCATGGAGGGCCACAAGTCTGTGGAGTGCGTAAGTGCCCCGCAGTGCTCCTTTGTGCTGCGCGTGCCGAAAAGCCCCGGACAGACCATCGTCCGGGAAGTATGAGATTCTTGTCCTTTCGGAAGGCTACCCGTGCAAGGAAGCCTCCAGAAGCCGACATTGTCGCACTATTGAGGACGATGCGAACATCATGGCTTGACTGGTGTAAACACGGGCTAGTCCGACCCGAAGCCCAAAAAAAGACGCAGCAACCCAGAATAAGCCTTCACAGGTCAAAGAATGTCACCCCCTGAAGTAATGCGAAAGCAGTTCCGGGGGGAATTATGCCAAAGAGAAAGAAAGGTGGTTTTTTGTCAGTCGTTGACAGCATCACTATAATGGTCAAATTAAGATCTTAATGTATATTCAGATACCGAGAAGTGTGGACCCTTCTCGGTATGTGATAGCACATTTTCCACCGTCCGTCGCAAAAAAAAAAAAAAAAAAATTCAATAAGACCTTTAATTAAACCAACTTTTTGACTAAATAAATGGTGAAAGTGATAGTTTAAATAACGTCCTGAGCATGAAGGTTTCTTGTACCAAATGGTAATTTAGTATCCTTCAACAGTTTTAATAGTCATTAGGCCAATATAAGCAATAGAATTTTCGTCCTATTTTTCAATAGTGGATTGGATTAAATCTTCAATACAGTTAAAGGTGTAAATGAATTCTTCTGTTTTATTAGATAGAACAATAGCGAAGATATCATCAACATATCTCTTGTAAAGAATAGGAGTGAAACTTAAAACATCAAGAGCCCTTTTTTCAATATCTTCCATAAATAACTTTGAAACAATGAGAGGTAACGGATTAGAAATTCATTTTAAGTGATTTTAGTCAGGTTATGGTTTGAGTTTAATTTTTCTTCAAAAGCATTTGATGCTAGGTCTAATGGAATGTTATCATACATTGATATAACGTCCAAAGAAACTATAGAATGTGAATCAGGAACTTTCATATTTTTAAGACTTTCTTTTCAATCCCAACTATTCTTTACAAGCGCTTGAGTTTTGCTTGCAATTGGTCTTAAACAAGTTGAGATGTATTTTGCTAAATTATAAGTAGGAGATCCAATAGTTGATATCATCAATCTGCACTTCAAAACTGGTTTGTAAACTTTTAGACGAGCGTATGCTTTTGAAACTACTAATCATTTAAAATGCCGTCTTTTGAATATTTTTAATGAAAACTCCATTTTAAGTTTTTTCAACTCACAAAATTTCAGTCTCAACAAATTAAAGTATGAAAAACGAAACAAACGTATGTAGTTGCACTATTCATGCTGTGCTTGAACAAGATTACTTTACCGACCAAACGCAGTAGCACAATCAGCACATCGATCCAATGGTGATAAGGTAGTCAGACCTCGATGCTGTCAGTTTTTTTGCGGAGTTTTGGTGTCAGTGCTCCCACGCTTGGTAAACTTTGAACTTTGCTGCCGTCGATAATATATTTATATTATTATTATTATTATTATTGATAGTAGTTATTGATTTATAATTGACCCACAATTTTCGGTAAATTCGCAGTTGAGTAAGTATCGCTCCGTTGCATCAATGCAGCCAGCCCAAGCCGACTAGATAAGGTATGAAGCTCTCTCCACAATAGGGCTTGATAATTTGACGCAGTATCGGCACAACGTGACTGCGTCAAAGTGTGGTATGTCAATTTTTAATTACGAGTAAACATATACGCCAGAAACTTTTACCACCTGCAAAAGTTGCGAGCGCATTGCGTCGATGCTTTGTCGACTTATCAAGTCCTATTGTAGAGACACCATAAAATAGCTGTAAAGAAGAGTCCACAAAAGGATTTGTGTAACCGACGTAGCATTGAATTGAAGTAGAGTTAACATAGCAGTAAAGTGGGTGCTATGCGCGCGCATATATAGCCAATTGTTTATTTTTATGTGTCGTTCGCGATTCGCTGTTCCGGAGAATCAAGATTAAAGTGGCCGACTAATGGTTTGATGTTGTAGATGAAATCAGCCCTGTGTATATCTCCATATTTAAGAGCTAAACCTTGCCCCCGTTAGTGTCAGGAGTTCGTTAGTTCCAATTCTCTCCACCGTGGCGCCAACTGACATGTGACTCCCAGTTTTTCCATTGCAAGCAATGGGACTCGATTAGTTTTTTTTATTTTTTTTCATGTATTCTTTAAATTTTGTCAGATGAAAAATAAAAGTGAGTTATCCTATTTCGTGGTAATTTTTGTACTTATTGTGTTATCGCAGTTTCGCACCATCACAAGGGGACGATTTTTTTAAAGAAAAAAAATACAAACAAAAAATGGTGCGGCGGTACGACACTAAGGGTATATTTCGGCACTCCAAGGCTAAAGTTATGATTTTAGTAACTTAGGATAATATTACTTTTTTTTATTTTTTTTTGTTATATATGTATTTATAAATATCGCGAGGACTTTGCGGTCTCGAGGGAGGGGGTTCAACACCCTTTCCACCTGGAGGAGTCGTCGACGAGGATCGTCTACCTTTTTTTTGTGTGAGGCTTCGACTACCCCAAGGAGCGACATGCTACTTCCCTTAGGCTGATCCTAGTTGCAACATCCTTATGTTCCACTCCATGGGCATCTACATACCCAAGGCACGTTCCTGGTGAGGATGGCCCACGAGTGAATTACCGGAAACCCACTTCACAAAGGTATTTACGTTTGAGTGGAGTTTCAGATTTTAAGGAGGAATTGACCACAAAACATGTAAGTAGGTAGGGAATTTCGTCCCAATTATCGTATCTTTCATTATATAATTTTTGGTTTATCTCTATCGTAAGGCTTATTCTTAGAATAAACCTAAGAATAACCTAGGGCGAAATGACCACAAAGTCCGGCAGTGGACAGGCATTTCCGCCAAAATTGTCGTTTTGTGAGAAATGGCTGGTACTAACGTCTGGATATTTCTCTATATCGTTCGAGGGTCGGCGGAAACCGCCACCCCCCTGCAGTAGCAGCCTAATGTCATCCGCTAATCATCAGCCAGGAGTTCCCACCCCCAGGCTGTCTATGGTCCGAGGGTAAGAATTCAATGAAGAAATCCGCGCCTGAGGAAACGGCATGCTGGCGGGAACGAAAGAAGGAAGTGAAGAGAGGGGATAGCGTCGAGGCCGAACAACGAGACAACGGATCATCGTTCTCTCTCCGTCTTGACCGCAGGGGTCCCTGTATTAAGAATTGGCGCGTGGATCTCTTTATCTAACCCCCCATTTTTCGTAGGACCTTTTCTTGCGGTGATCGACACGCCGGGAACGCTTCGAGTCAGTACCGCTTTGTAAGCCCGACGTCTTGGAAGCCACAGCACAGTCTTCGCTTTTTTTATTACCAAACTAGCTTGTGTAACGTGAGGTAGGACTTGAATCCTCGAGTTTTGGATCCTACCCGTGCATTCCCATCCTTTGTTCCTATCTTTCTGACCCCCCTCGGTCCCTTTCCTTTCACTCAGCCCGTTTTTTGGTCCCGGTTTCTTGTTCTTGCCAACACCCTTCTTCCAGGTCTCCCATACCGACAGACCTTTCTCTCGTATAAGCATTTTTACGTTATTAATTGAGGCTACTTCATTCTATTATTGTCATATTGAGCCCCCCCCCTCTTTCTGTAGTATTCCGGTAACTTATTACACCTTAATTTTGTTAGCATTTTATACGCTGCTTGTTTAGTTACTTTATTTTTAGGTACTATTCCATCCTACCATTGTTAATATTGACCTCCCTCTTTCTTTCTATTGTATTTCGGTTACTTATGATACTGTAACTTGACTGGTATTTTATATACTACTTGTGTAGTTACTTTATTTTTAGGAACTATTCCATTCTACCCTTGTTACATTGACCCGCCCTTTTTTCTTTCTATTGTATTTCGATTACTGATTATACTGTAATTTGCTTGGTACTTTGTACATTGTTTTATGTAGTTACTCACAATCTGTAATTTTTCTCAAGTTGTCAAACCCGCTGTATTTAGGCTAATTTTCCTGGTTATAAAATATGTTATTTTTTTATACATGAAACCGTCTTGCCAAATCTTAATCAAGCGCCCACCCACTCTACTCCAGGGACTGAGCTAGCGTCTGGGAAGTTTGGGGCCTTTCTGGTTTAATTTAAGTCAGTACCGTCTGGTTTAGGATCCCTATCGTAATATGGTATCGTCCCCTATAATTTGGGGGTTAGGACGCGTAAAGGGATTTCGGGTTTCACGATTGCTTTTATGAAAGCTGGCGCCCTGAGGCTTATGTTCTTTTTTATTATTATATATTATCTTTTTTTTCTTTTCTGCGCGGCCTATAGGACCTTGCCTACTTCTAGGCAAATGGTCGCGTGACATATGACAGTAATATTAAGGACAGAAATTTGCATAAATTTAGTGTTTCCAAAGATAAGGAAAAATTAAAGAAATGGCAAATTGCAATTAAAAGAAAGGATTTTATATTAAAACCAGGACAAGTGATATGCTCAAAGCATTTTCTCCCAGAGGACATAATCTGGGGAACTG
>JAAAKG020044436.1:0-18767 GCA_010014905.2 Druon quercuslanigerum
GCTGGTGAAATCATCATAGGGCCGATTGTGAGACTTGCTAGGGCTAGTCTGACTTTGGGTTATGTTCCAGCGGCATGTAGGGGTGCCCGAGGCGTTTTTATTCCGAAAGCAGACAGGATTGGGTATACTTCACCCAAGGATTTCCGTCCCATTAGTCTCACATCTTTCCTACCACAAACTGTGGAAAGACTTGTGGACAGATATATCCGCGATAAGGTCTTGTCAAGTAGGCCACTTCACAAACATCAACACGCCTATAGGGCTGGTCACTCGACAGAGATGGCCCTAAGCACAACAGTTTACCTAATCGAAGGACAACTGAAGCTGGAAAGCCTTGCAATTGAAACCTTTATGGACATTGCAGAAGCCTTTAACTACACCTCGCGAGAGGTGATCAGGGCAGCCATGATCTTACATGGAGTACCCATGGCAGTTGTAGAATGGACCTGCCACATGTTGGCCAATAGGAACCTAACTACAACTGAGGGTGATACCACTTTATACCACTTTGTATATTATATACTGAATAGGCTAGCAACAGACAACAGAGTCACTCTGCTTTGGATCCCTGGACACAGTGGAATCAAGGGCAATGAGATATCGGATAGGGTAGCTAAACTAGCAGCTAAAAAAAATTTTACTGGACCTGAGCCAGTTGTAGGCATTTCCTGGAACATCAAAACGAGTGGAGCTCTGTTTCTGGCTGCAGACAGGCTAAAACACTCCTAGGCTCAAAGCTGAACTCCCAACGAGTAAAGGAATTACTCAAGCTCGGGAGAAAGGAAGTCTACTCATATCCTCTATCACTGCCCTGCGATTGCTGGGAAACGTGTAATACTCACAGTCAGTATCTGCATCAATGAGTCTGAAAGATCGGCCAACAGCGTGGCAGCGGTCCTCTCCCTTTGGAAAGGGCTATGAAGTGACGCTTGAGGCTTAGAAGGGGACGCAACGGGTTTGCCCAGGCGTCAGAGGCTGTAACGGTCTCAACCCAGAACATTATTAATATAAAAATGTTAGCAGAAAAAAAGTCTAAAAATATGAGACAATATGTGAGTTGCAAGTGAAGGTTTTGGAAATTCTCAGGTGACTAGCGATTATTTCCTAGCCAATGAAATGTGAAAAGTACCATAATCATATGATCATTTCTGGATACTCAACTTTGAATAGCTCTAAGTGTGAAATAAATATTTAAATTAGAGTTAAAAATAATCATTTGCTAATAAGTTGTCAACAAAAGCGTAGGGAGGTGTCATCTTCGCAACTAAGGAACGTACAGAAGCAATTTTCACTTTTTTGGCTTCTGGCAGTGTTGTATGTTTTTTTTTCAGTGAGCAAAAAGTTACCCTTGTATGTCTAAAAAATTATTTTTTTCTTGGAACAACGCAAAAATCGAGGTGCCTACATTTTTTTGATAGATAGTAAAGTAAAACTCTGTATAAAAAGGAAGATTGTACAAACCTGCAAGATATCAATAATCTATATCGCCCAATTTCTTCTGCCATTAATAACTGGTTATAGAAGCATAGTTCTACGTTCTGTTGAAACTGCGAAAGCTTGCAGAAAAAGTTTCAAATTAAAATTTTTTAAACATATTTTGAAATATGAAATTTAATTGCGCCAGAGGCGGCGGTGCCCTTCGGGGCAGAGGTGGCAACCCCCACGGATTCCGCGCAGAGAGGGAGAAAGTATTACCCCCCCCCCCCCTAAATCGAATGATCGGTGAGATCATCGAGAGGCTAGTCACTGAGAAGTCTCAGATTGCCGCGGTGAAATTTTTAGGAGAACTTTTTGAGGAAAAATTAAAACTATCAGAAATTTTGGAAATCTTTCACCATATGCATTGATAATTAAAACCACGAACAATTCATGCGTTTTTGTTGAACACACTACCTGAAGTTCTGGAAATCTCGGCACTCCCGGTAATCTTAAGGAAATCTTGGCATTCTCTATGTGAATTCGATTGAGACTTCCGAATTCATATTTTTAAGATTTCCAGTAAGAGGCCCCTCGATAATCATTGGAATTTTTACAAAATCTTTTGAATCTAAGCGAAATATTTTTAAATCTTTGATGAATCATTGAAATGTTTGCGCAATCCTTAGAATCTTTGTGAAATATTATTTTGGTTCAATCTCTGGAATCCATCTGAAAGCTTTGTGGAATAATCGAAGCATTTACGAAGCCTTTTAAATCTATCAGAAATCTTTTTTAAGTTTTGGGAAATCATTGAAATCTTTTAAATCTTTGAAAATCTTTGTGAAATCTTTCTGAAATCTCGAAATCTTTGTGAAATTATTAAAATCTTTGGGAAATCATTTCTGCCTTTGTGAAATCTTTTGAATCTATCTAAAATCTTTTTAAAATATTTATCAAATTTTTAGCAAATCATTAAAATCATTGTTCAATTTTTAAAAGCTATCTGAAAGCTTTTTGAAATAATCTTTGCACAATTTTTGAAATCTTTGGAAAATCATTGAAATATTTTTAATCTATCCGAAACCTGCCCCAAGTCTTTGAAACTTTTGTGAAATTTATCCGAAATTTTTGCCAAATCTGTATGATTTTTGTGAAATATTTAGGAAATAATTGAAACCTTTGAAATCTATCTGAAAGCTTGTTGAAATAATTGAATTATTTGTTAAGTATTTTAAATTTATTCGAAATCTTTTGAAATATTTGTCGAATCCTTGGAATCATTGTGAAATTATTGAAAGTCTTAGCAAAATATTTCAAATTTTTGTGAGACCTTTGGGAAAGTATGTATCCCTTTGTGAAATATTTTAAATCTATCCCAAACATTTTCCAATCTTCAAAAATGTTGTGAAATCTTTATGAGATCATCAAAATCATTGTTCAGTTTTCGAAATTGATCTAAAAGATTCGTGAAATAACTAAAGTGGTTGGGAAATCTTTTAAATCTATTCAAAATTTTTGAACGCTTCTTCTTTAGAAATCTTTCCCTAGTATAAAAATCTTCTGGCATGTGCACGCCCCTGACAAGACCGTCTAGACTCTAATCTGGCACAGATCAGACGGTTTAGTCTGGGGTTGGCCAGACCTGTAACATTTTTGAAAAGCTCGTGGCCAAACGGTCTAACCAGCCGCTATACCAGATTGCCGGAGTACCAGTACTGGCTTGTAATGCGCCACGTCACTGGCTTGCGGTTCTGTCACTGTACTGCACACCTGTATAATTCAAAAATGCACACTCACTTTCGTAAATGTAATGTTATGATATTGAAATCTCTTTTTTTAAAGCTTCTTCTGCTTTAATGAACACATTCTCATCACATATCTCGTGCTTCGCACTCGAATGTGTCCCTCGAATTGTATATCATTTCCATAAATGTATATTATTGCAATTCAGAACATGCAATGATATTCAGACAGACGTAATTTAATTGACATGATTAAAAAATGCGCATACTTTTTAAAAAAATTGTCTTATTAAACATTTTATTGCAACTTCTGGCGATTTTCAAAAACTGAATTGGCTTATTTCCAATTTTATTTTTACGATTTAAACGTAACACATTAATGAGAAGTTGGGGGCGGAAGGGGAGGGGTGATGAGTTCAAACCAAGAGTCAGAGCTGGTTAGTGTTTTATGCTGAGAAAGTCACCAACCTTCAGCAGCGTTAGATTTTTCAAGAAAATTCAAAGAGTTGTTAAGATAATCTTGTGGGGCGTTCAAAAAGCAAAATTTTTCTTCTCCTGACTATTTTTTATATCGTGCGTTATTTGGCTTCAAATGTTCATTTTCTTGTGTTTCTTGGAATTTGTTAATGCTGTAACTCTGGTAAATTTGGGTTTTATGAAAAAAATCATTAGAATCAATTGTTTTTTTTGAACCCTATGAATATGCGAACATGAAATTTTCAAATTTTGTAAAAAATAGTCTTAAACATTTCCAAAAATCTCTAACTATTTGAATTATTATCCAAAATAGCTGGCTAGCGAACTTGACCTTTAGTTTCTGACATTTGACAAAAACCGGGGAAGGGGGGTTACACAAATCTAATATCTTCTCTGAATGAGAATGTAAAAAGGCATTAAAAAAAATTTTAATTGGTCGCGAGTAGATAGATAAATGTTTATTTTTCAGCCTGCTGGCCTTAAAAAATTGACTTGCTTACATTTCCAGTTTTACAGAATTTTCTTACAACTATTTAAAAACTAACATCCATCCACACATTATCTCTAAGCTGACCTTACCTTCCTCGCTTCGCATCGCCTCGCACGCATGACGCTATTTTCTCGCTTTGCCGCGCCATGCCAGCCTCTGCCTCCGCAGCTAATCCCTGCTCCTTATCTACTATTTACAATATGTACAATTTTCTTAAATTTACTTTCTCTCCTGTATACAATCTTTCCTTCTCCATTCCTCTTCCTCCTTCCTTCTCTTCTTCACCATCTTACCCAACACCCCCTTCACCCACGCCACTGCCCTTTTGTCCGCCCTTTCATGCAACAATACCTTCATGCTTATCCCACTCCTTTCCACCTCTTCATACTTCTCCAACCAGTGTTCCACTTTTGCATTCTTCTTCCCGCACAATTCACACATCCTCTTCTTTCCAGAAAGCTAGAACCTATTATAACTCTCATTCTCATTCTCATTCTCATCTCATTCTCGCTAAAAGTTCCTGACTTCCTTGCTCTCCTTTCTCACAAAAATATTGCGCTCTCTCACTTCATCCATCTGCAATCCATTCGCTCTAAAATACCTTTCCCTTTCCACTTCCATCCTCCCACTCCTACGTCCGTTCTCCTTCTACAACCAACATTCCCTAACCAGCTTACTTCCAACCACTTCTAAAAATTTCTCCTCATAGTTACACGCTCGGCTCCCCGTTATAATCCCTAAACTCGTTCTTTCTGTCTGCCTCCAGACAATGTAGTTCGACGTATTCCTTGTTAACCCCAGTGTCCACTTTACGTACCTCTCCTGTATCCTATTTACCTCCTCACAAACCTTGCACCCCCACACCTCCACACCGTAAAATAGGACACTCATCACTAGCGAATCAAACAATTTCATTCTCCTTACAAAATCATCTGCAAACAACCTCTATCCCAGCCCCCACACTTGCCTTATCACCATATTTCTCCTTCTCACTCTCTCTTTTATATGCCCATCCACTCCCCCATTCCTCCGAAACAGAAAGCCCGGGTACACAAACTCTTTCACTTCCTGTGCCGCTTTTCCCTTCCACTTCCACTTCCCTCCCTTATCTCTGCCCGCCTTTTCTGAAAATCATAACCTTCGACTTATCCGCATTTAACTCTAACCTATTTTTGTCCAAGTATCTTCTCAACCTTTTCATCATCTCCTTTAAAGCCTCTTCGCCCCCTCCTACCCTACCTCCTTCTACCACTCCGGCCGCTAGTTTACTTTTCATATCTTCGATTAAAATTGCAAACAGCGTTGGACTAAGTGCGCCACCCTGCCTCAATCCCCTATCCATCCAGAAACCTTCAGAGATTCTCTCCCCTCCTCTGACCCTATCTTTTGTCTCCTTATACACCTCCCACACTCTCTCGATCAGGCCTCTCTTCACTCCCCTCTCTTCCATTGCCTCCCACAACGTACCCTTTTCCACCGAAGGGAACGCGTCTTTTAGATCTAGAAAAAACGCGAACATTTTGGCACCCTTTTTGACTAGGTCTCTTTTCACCACGTGCTGCAAAACGTTAATATTGTCAATGGTACTTCTTCCCTCCCTAAAGCCCGTCTGCGTCTCCAGCAGTATGCCTTTCCCGTCAACATCCTTCCGCAGCCTGTCCACCAGCACCATCGCGTATATTTTGTACGCCGTATTCATTAGCGTAATTCCTCTATAATTTTTCTGTCTCCCTATCACCTTTTTTATACAAACCTTGACAGTTTTCCGAAGAGCGAGAAAAAAAATTTTGAGATGGACACTTAAAAATTTATAAAGAATGGATTGCCGACCATATGTTTTTCACGTATTTTTTACGCAGAATTCGAATCTATTTTTGGTTTTGCTTTATCACACCAGAATTTTTACCAAAACCCAAAAGTATGTAGAAAAAAAACGATTATTTTTCAAGAAATATGACCACGTACCTGTTAACCAATCAAGTCCACCTCAACACCTACCCTAACCTTCTAACCCCATAACAGCGCCCCTAACAAACCACAAGCAGGCTCACCCACATAACCCAAGTCACAGCGAGTTTATTCGCTAGTTTTCTATGAAACAATCCAGTTTCATACAGTTAGAAAGTCAAACCATCTATCTTCTGATGAACCAAGTCCACCTCAACACCCACCCCTAGCCCTCCAAGCCCATAACAGCACTCTTCACAAACCACAAGTCGGCTAACTCACAACCCAGGGAACTGCGATTTTAATCACTAGGATTCCATGATACAATTGAATTCAATTCTACTTGAAGACTAAGACACCTACCCTCTAACCAACAAATCCCAAGCCCCTTGCCTTTCATGATCGGGGCACTAGATAAACAGGAGTCCCCTTGCATCTCACGTTTAACCCACTCACCCATGTTTTTTTACTTTTAACTTTACCGAGGAACAACGGCGTGGACGTAGTAAATATGTTACCTTTGGGGTGCTGGATTACCGTGAGTCCGCTTGCGTCTCACGATAGGGGTGCTGGATTAATCGATTTTTTCTTATGAGTCGATTTGGTATTCCTCTTAAGGGTCCAACATTAATCTAACAGCATATTTTTGTCCCAAAAGCCTTGGTAACGCCTTTCAATTTCTTTAAAATCCTAATGAGCGCGTTCACCATCAAACATACCTTCCTTAATTTTGGCTTCTGATAGATTGGGGAATTTGGTACGCCAGTAGATAAATACATTACTATTTTCAGCTCTCCTAGCTTTGACAAACTGTTTTATTAAAGCTAACTTTAGGTGTAATGGTGGTAATAATATTTTAGATGCATCAACTAATTGTTTTGAAATAATGTTTTTATCCCCAGACTTTAACTCTTTTCTTTCTGGCCAACTTTTTTTATGTAGTGGTGTTCACGATCGCGACTATCCCATTAGTGAAACCACTTTGCTGTCCTAGAATTATGGTGATAATCTTAAAATCTGTGCATATGATCCATTCGTGCTTATCATAGTTAAGTTTCTTTAATACTACAGAAGGAGCAACTGGCACCGAATCATATCTATAACCAGTGTGTAGTAGTAAAGCGCATTTAACTCGTTCATAAGTCCTTCGACATTACAACAATATACCAAAAAATATTCTTTAAAAAAATATTTACTAAAAGGTTCATCTCTAATGCGGTAGTAAGTAACCTTAGTTCCTTCTTCTAACAAATTGTTTTCTTAGAGCCTAGAAGGAAATAGTTCTGACTGTTGTTTAGAAAGATCTAAATCTCGTACAAGATCGTTTAATGTCAATTGATTAAATAATATTGGAGTCTTCTCTTTGCAAAAAGAACTGTGATGGCAATGTGATGACAATTTGCGGAACTTGCGACTTACCTGCTGTGAACAAACCTTTTTCAAAGAAAACGGTCTAAAACGTGGTTGCGAGAAAGACACAAAGAGCCGAGCCGAGTTATGACTTCCACGTCCATACAAGCTCCCAGCTTGGTTCTTTCGCGATATAGCATGAAACAATATGGCTTCCACTGACGCAAAAAAAACACGCACGCAAGCATATCTGCTACTACAATATCATGCACTGTATCGTGGCTAAGTTCACTCTCTTGTATATTAGCGATTCACATTGGCATTCGTTTGTTCACAGCAGGTAAGTCGCAAGTTCTGCAAATCACCATAACTTCGTTACTCTTTGCAAGTAGTTTGTCTAGAGCAGGTAAGTCGCAACTTCTGGCGCGGGTATTGGCGAACAAAATGAACCAGTGTAGCAACGATCCCAATTCTTTTTGTATCATGTGTGGTGAATACCTTACAAGTGAAAAACGAAAAAAATTCGCGGATTGTTTGCAATCTTGGTAAACAAAATGTTAATATGCATAAATTTAAAGATTGTCACCATAATTGTAGGACAACAATGTGGTTTCACTAAGTATCCTTGTTTCATTTACGAATGGGATAGTCGCGATCGTGAACAGCACTACATAAAAAAATTGTCCAGTAAGAAAAGAGTTAAAGCCGGGAGATAAAAGCATTATTTTAAAACAATTGGTTGATCCATCTAACATATTATTACCACCATTACACATAAAGTTAGGTTTAATAAAACAGTTTGTAAAAGCTACGAGAGCTGAAAATAGTCATGCATTACGAATATGCGATACGAAAATTGTTAAAAGATCAAGTTTTTGAAAAAAGAATGACAGATTTAGAAAGAAAAGCTTAGGGAAATGTCAGAGAAGTAGTCAGTAAGCTTTTAGGAAATAATAAGGATTCTCAGTATAAAAAAATTGTCAAAAATATGCTTGATAACTTGAAAAATTAATGATATTTACTGAGCTTGAAAGTTCATTTCTTGCATTCTCATTTGGATAGATTCCCGGAAAACCTTGGAGATGTCAGCGAAGAGCAAGGAAAACACGCTCATCAAGATTTCAGATTACTGTTGGACCCTTAAGAGAGATAACAAATCAAATCATAGGAGAAAATCGATGAGACGATGTTTCAAAGAGAATAACTAGATATGGAGTTAGACATCATGAGAGGCGAGGAGACTCACGTTAATCCAGCACCCCGATCGAGAGACGCAAGCGGACTTACGGTAATCCAGCACCCCAAAGGGAACAGATTTTTACTACATGGGTGAGTTGGTTAATCGTGAGATGCAAGGGGACTCCCGTTTATCTAGTGCCCCGATCATGAAAGCAAGGGGCTTGGGATTTATTGGTTAGAGGGTAGGTGTCTTAGTCTTCGAGTAGTATTAAATTCAATTGTATCATGGAATACTAGCAATTAAAATCGCAGTTCCCGGGGTTGTGAGTTAGCCGGCTTGTGGTTTGTTAGGGGTGCTGTTAGGGGGTTGGAGGGCTAGGGGTTGGTTTTGAGGTGGACTTGGTTCATCAGAGGGTAAATTGGTTGACCTTCTAACTGTATTAAACTGGATTGTTTCATAGAAAACTAGCGAATAAACTCGCTGTGACCTGGGTTATGTGGGTGAGCCTGCTTGTGGTTTGTTAGGGTTGCTGTTATGGAGTTAGAAGGTTAGGGTAGGTGTTAAGGTGGATTTGGTTGGTCAACAAGTACGTGGATTAACTTTCTGAAAGCATTTTGTCGTATTGTATACTGATATATATTGTATACATTTTGTCGTATTGTATACTGAGAGCAAAGCAATAAATAGAGTTTAATTGAGCGCAAATAAATACATAAAAAATACGGGCTGACCCAAGATCCAAAGTGTATTTCTTAAATTGTTAATTTCCTATTTTGTATAATTTTAGACACCCTAAAAGTTTTTTGAAAACAATGAAAAATTTGGCTGATTGAAAATTAAAAATTGTTATGGTATGGATTGCAGAACAGTGCTAGATCTGGACCAGACTAGACTGTCACGGCAATAAAAAATTTTTTATTTTTAATAGTGTTACTTTCTTACTTTGTACAACTTTAGACACCCTGACAGCGTTTCGAAAAGAGTTAAAATAATTTGGCTGATGCATACTTAAAAATTTATATGGAATGGATTGCAGACCAGTCCCTTATCTAAGCCAGACTAGACAGTCAAGACGATAAGACAATAAGACAAAAAAATCGATTTTGAATAGTGTTACTTTCTTTTCTGTACAATTTTAGACACACTGACATTGTTTCGAAAAGAGTTAAAAAAAGTTAGCTGATAGAGACTTCCGCATTGATGTGGAATAGGTTGCGGACCAATCCCATATCTGGGTCAGGGGAGACTGTCAAGATAATAAGGGGAACAATTTTTTTAATAGTAGGGGTAAGTGGGGTAAAGTGGGAAATGGCGCTTCACTGGCAAACTATCAAAGTACAGATGTCATGCGCTGCCGAAATCTGTTAGTTACGACTGTAAGCGAATCTTTATGGTATACCGGCGCGTGCAGAAATGTTTCTATGATCTCTGACAATTGTCCAAGTTTTTAAGTTATTTCGAAATTCCTTTCTCCCAAGTTTTCACATCGATTTTTGTACTGTTTTTCAAAATAACCCGATTGTAAGTACACTCAAAGTATTTTTTATAGTCTTAATTTTAATAATGAAAAAGAACTTCGTGTTATTTAAACATTGTAAAAATATAACGCTCACATTTTTGCAAAATGTGGTGTCGCGATAAGGTGTAAAATTTTTTTTGGGGTAAAGTGGGAAATGTCAAAAATGGCTAGTGAGATTTCGTCTCTGTTTCATCAGTTAGTGCATAAATATCTGTTCTAAAGTTTTTTGTGATTATTTTCAGTAATTATGCCGAAAATACACGTAAAAAAACTAATTATACAGCTCCGGATCCCGATGATTTGTTGGAAATATTGAAATCAATCAAAATTGATAATAAAACCGTCCTTGCTGTTTCAAAGCATTAAAACATGCCAAAATCCAATTTTTATCGTATCGTTGCTGCACTTGATGAGAGAATTGGTGAAAATGAGGAGACCGAAGAAAAATTGGTTGAGTTCGTCAACTCGCAAAACAAAATCGACGTAAAAACGGTAACTCAGTCGTTATTTCCAGAAAGTAAATTTTTAAATCTAATTTACGTGAATAATTTTATTTCCATATTTCCATCTAATATAAATGATTATTTTCAGATTTTCAGAAGAGAACAAGAAAATGCGTTGATGCGGTATATTTTAATAGCCAGCAAAATTAACCAAGGATTAACTATTACGGAACTACGAACGATGGCATTTGAATTTTGCAAGCAGCTGGGAGATCTGTACGAACAGTATAGTTTTCCGCGTAATCGTTTTTGGAGTATGGACGATACAGGTTTTCCAACTCTTCCCAATAAGGTCCAAAAAATACTTGCCGATAAAGGAGCCAAACGCGTCGGTCAAGTATCTGCCGCTGAACGTGGCACTAATGTTAGCTGTGCTGTTGCTGTAAGTGGCGCAGGTACGTTCATTCTACCATTCTTCATCTTTTCAACTCGCTACAATCTTAGCCGATTCATGGATGGCGCTCAAAAATAATCTGCTGGCCATGCAAACGATTCAGGATACATGGACAACGAAAATTTCGTCGACTTTATCCAACACTTCATAAAGTATGCTCACGCCAGTAAAAACCAACCAACACTCTTGTTGCTTGACAATCATACCTCGCATCTTTCCGTGGATGCAATCGAACTGGCTATGGAACATGGCATAACAATGCTGACATTCCCACCTCATTGCACACATAGAATACAGCCCTTGGACAATGGTATTTTCTGGCCATTCAAGGCTCGTTATGTGGAAAAACACACTATATGGCAAAAAACGCACGATGGTGGAAAACAATTTAATCTGCACAATGTGCCACTGATCGTTGAAAAATGCTTGGATGAAGCTGCTGGACCATCAATCACCAAAAACGCTTTTTCCCGAACTCTCAACTCAGCTAGAGCTGAGCCTGAAACCGAAATGTCGGCAGAAGATATTAACCAAGGCCTTGACCGTGTTTCTCTCGTTTTGGATAAAGAGATACCAACTGGCTCGTTCGAAGAAGTCTCCATAACTTCAGGATCAAGAATGTCAAGCACGTATACCAATTTGAATGCAGCTGGTCCATTGAAAAGTGGCCTAGCATATCAGAAGTCAAATAGAGGTCGGAAAGTCATGAAAAGCATCGTTTTGACATCCCCAGAAAAGCGAAGCGAGTTGCAAAAAGCAGATATACCACAAAAAAGGAGGACGAGCACAAAAAACAGGTAAAGAAACCAACAGCAGCAAAGAAAAAACACCAGCAAAGAAAGGATCGAAAAAGAAACAAGAAAGTTCTAGCTCTGATGAAGATCGTGATTTTCACACCATTTGTCTGCAACTCATGCCCGATATCATGACGAATAAGCCACCATTTTACCAATTTTTTCCACATTTTTTCATTAATTTTTTTTAATGCAAAATTTTTTTATTTTTAAAATTTACTCTTTGGGTGTATTCTTTGAATCTTCTTGGACTTAAAATAAAGATTTGATAAATTTTCGACAAGATTTATGTTAAGTTTATAAAGTTTTATAAAGTTTCCCACTTTACCCCGGGACTTTCAATTTTGTTCATTTTGAACATGATCAGTCGGAGCTCGGTAACACTTGAGAAAATCAATATTTTCGGTTAGTTTCTGTAACAAACAGATAGCTTATTGTTAGTTATGTTCACTTAACGGAGCTCCAAAAAAGTTTCTTATTTTACCCCACTTAACCCTAATAATTTCTTATTTTGTACAATTTTAGACACCTTGACAGTTTTTCGAAAAGGCTGAAAAAATTTGGCTGATACACACTTAAAAATTAATATGGCATGGATTGCGGGCCAGTCCCATATCCGGGCCACAATAGACTGTCAGGAAAATGGGACGATAAAATTGAAAAACAAGACATGTATAATGGATTAGATCTATTGTTGGCAGAGTTCATTGTAAAAGGCTCTCATAGTTAGTGGTCAGCATCGGTTGCTTTGGTGAGAAAGTCTAACGCAGGCTATAGAATGTGTTTGGATTATCGTGAACTCAACGCTGTATCTAAAAAGGATGCTTACCTGTTGCCTAATACGGCGTTTACCGTTCCTGGTAAAAGACTGTTCCAAATCGTAAGGATGTCCTTCGGGTTGACAGGGGCACCTGCGACCTTCCAGAGACTTATCGACCGGGGTAATCACACCTGAGATGAGGTCCAATGCGTATTCGAACTTTGACGATCTGATTATAGTAATGAAAACTTTCCAGGAACACCTTTTGTAGCTGATAAGGATTCATAGGCTTGAGGAAGCGGGTCTTACCATTAATCCAGATAATAGCGAGTTTTGTTGCACTGAGATGAAGTACTTGAGTTTAATCGTAAACAGGGACGGACTTAAGCCAGATCCCTCTAAAATTGAACCAATCTCACAAGTCTTTTTCAAAATGCAGTTAGTTTGCATTGGGAAACGGAACAAGTCGAGGCGTTTGAATTTTTTAAAACGGCTTTGACTTCTGCACCTGTTTTGGCGTATCCATCATTCATCGACGTAGATAAGTTTCCTTTCAACTTCCAGACCGATGCAAGTGCAATGAGTATAAGCGTGATGATCGCTCAGTTCAATTGATGACCTTATGGTACAAGATATAAAAGACAGTTGGTATCATAGACGAGTGCAGGCCGTAAAGGGTAACCCTTGGACTTTGCCGGACTGGAAAGTTGTTAATGACAGAATATATAGAACCAAACAAACCCGGTTATCGACGAAGTACTGCTGGATCTGGATGCCTGGAAATTGGTGGTTCGCGAGGAGCTCAGAGATAGTGTTTTAGTACAGTCTTACTCGAAAGCCCAATCCGGCTATCTGTGTATCAACAAGACTTACCAAAGAGTAGCCTCAAGGTACGAATGGCCCGAAGTGTACCAAGAAGTCTCTAGCTTTGTTAGGCATTGCGACTTCTGCCAAAGATACAAAGTGGAAAAGGCTCGCCCAGCCGGCTTAATGGGATAGCGCGTTGTCGAGCATCTTTGGACGGTGGTTGTTTCGGATATCATGGGCCCTTTTCCTCCCAGTAAATCTGGATACCGTCATATGTTGGTTTTCCAAGAGCTATTTACTAAATGGGTTGAGGTATTTGCGATCAGGACAGCTAATGGCTCAAATATCCGCAAGAATTTTTAGGAATTAATCATATCGAGATCGGGGGCTCCGAGGTTCTGCACACTCATAATGGTACCGAGTTCTGTAGTAAGGTAATAAAGGAAATGTGTCTAGAGCTAGGAGTTCTCCACACAACAAATCCCGTCTACCACGCTCAGGCTAACACCACAGAACGGGTTAACAGAATCATTAAAACTCTGATAGTCGTGTTTCTCCACGATAATCACAAGGAATGGGATTTGCACCTCCCAGAGTTTCTATTTGCGTACAATACCGTAATGCAAGGCTCTTAAAAGGTATCTCCGGCTTTCCTTAATGTCGGTTGACAACCGTTCCCGTATCGATAGATTAGAGGAAAATTAGAACGAGACAATGTCAGGAATTTCCCAAAATCCGAGGTGTGGTTGGAGAGGGTAAACAGATTGGAACACCTTAGGAATAAGATATCGCTTGTCCATCGCTTGGAAAGGGCTTACGAATCGCAGGACAAAAATTATAATCAAACGCGTAGGAATAGATCTTTTCGGGTAGAAGATTTACTCCTTAGGAGACAAAGAGTCTTGTCAAGAAAAAAGGATACCTCACTGGGTTACGGTCGGCGGGAAGTTCGCAGGCAAGGAGTTCAGTTTTGTTGGTTTTTTTGCCCACCCTCATTGTAAAGTGAGCAAAAATAGATAAATTTAAACAAAAACAACTGAAGGCATTTTTTTGGTATATACTTTTTGGTTTTATATACTTTATATAATTTTTGTTATATACTTATAACCATTTGCGATCTTATTGAAAGTGGTTACGAGTCAACTGTAATCAACGTCGGGTTTTTCAAGAATAACGCACGAATAACTATCAGCACGGACCAGTGCAGGATTAACATTTTTCGGGGCCTGCGGCTAAACCTCGAAGCGGCCCTCTTAAGGGCAGAGAAAATCCCAATTTTCATAGAACTTGCTGTAACGTACGTGAACTTTAATTATTTTTTCTGGGGTCAGGGACCTCTCGGCCCCCTGGGGCCTGGAGCACTAGCCCCATTGTGTCCCTTGGTAAATCTGGCGCTGTCACTGACCAAATCCATTTCAAATCAGGCCTGATTGAGATATTAATTATTTTCTTGTTGGTTATTATAGAGACCATCGTCCTATCTCTAAATAACTTTTGTAGCTAGGAAAATTATTTTTTGTTACAAACAAATTTTCTGCTTTTTCTTGGAAACAATGATAGATACGAAAAAATGTTAACATGAAAGTTTGCACGTCTGAAAAAGTTCTATGAAAAACGTCTCTTGTTCTTTTGCGATATTTTTCATAGTTCACAAACAAAATTCAAAAACTATATTTTTAGGGGGCGAAAGCTCCCGGCCTCAAAAATAGTTTAGCCCCCATGATACTGATAAGATGCTTTTCTTTTATTGGTAGAAACTTACAAAAAATATTTAGAAAAATAAAAAAGGTAGAGTTTAAAAAAAAATCTTTTTTATTATTTTCTTCAAATTTTGAAAACATGAAAAAAGTGTCACTTCGGGAAAACCCCACCTTTCTTATTTTTCTAAAAATTTTTTTAATGTTTTGAATAATAAAAGAAAAGCATCTTAGCAGCATCATGCGAGCTAAACCATTTTTGAGACAGGGAGATTTTTCTCCCCCTAAAAACTGTTTCCAGAAAAAGTAGAAAATTCGTTTGGAACAAAAAATAATTCTTCTGGTCAAAAAAGTGATTTAGCAAGCAACAAACTTAGAAGATATCTTCATTATCAAAGCACAGGCTCAAAAAAAATTGACAAAAAATTTAAAGGTTGGTTTTTTAAGAAAATCTATTTTTAATTTTTTCAGAAAAACAAAGTTCAAATACGCATAACTTTTTAATGAAAATTTGGTTTATAAATCAGAAAAATACATATCACCTTATTTCCTCTATAAAACAAGATACTTCGCCCTCGAGAGATTCTGCTATTTCAAGTGTAGGATCCTGCATGAATTGAAATGGATTTGGTCCGCTGAATACTATACGCTTGAAAGTATTTTATAAAGAAGCAGACGTGCAGCTTTCTAACAACAGGTTTAAACGAATCATCTGAGATGAATATATTTTGAACCAAATAGAAATCTGGGCCACTTACATTAAATTGAACAAGCGCATTGTTGCGCTTTGTTTTGTAGCCATTACTCTCCGTAATTAGCTTCACATTATATATATTTACATTACACACAAACATATGAATACAATAGTTTGGCAGATACTTACTCTTACTCCTTCTTCAATCCGATTCAATATTATTCTTAATATTTCTTACAGATAAAGTTCGTACGTTGAGATCGATGAAAATTAAACAAACGCTGTGGTCGGGGGAGAGACGCGGGAAATTTCGCTACCTTTGCACAGTAGGGACTTGCAGCTACATTTTACAGAACCGAGGTCTATAGATCTTATATTGAAGTACTTCGCAAACTCTCAATACCTTGAATCGAATTTTTATGAGATTATTCATTATGATTTCAAGACTTTTTCTATACATTTGACAGAATTTAGGTACCTAGACCTTATAATGATGTGATCACAAACTCTCAATACTTAAAATCTGATTTCTAAAAAAGTTTTTAACGTTTTTTTATGAATTTCTCTATATCTGTAAAGAATTCCTGAAAATAAATCCAAGAATCCAAACACCATAAAATGTTCCCATTGCAATCTGAAAAAAGTTTTTTCTCCTAAAAAAGATAAGAAAAAAATCTCCCTTCTTTCTGGACAATCATAAATAGGAGGAAAGAAACATGAGAAGGCAACCAACCAAATCCCCTACCTTCCCTTCTTTATTTCTTTCGTCTTTTTTCTTTCTTTCCTGTCATTATCAAATCACAATAGGACAGAGCAATAGCATCGTGGCTGCATTGCTGTACTAGCCTGATTAAAATTTTATTTAATTTTAATTTTTTGCTTTGATAAGGGTGCTGTGTGAGTGCCGAAATGTTGGTGATTTTTAAAAAATATTTATTATTGTGATTTGATAATGATAGGAAAGAAAAACAGACGAAATAAACTAAAAAGGGAAGGAAGGGGATTTCGTTGGTTATATTCTCATTTTTGTTTCCTCTTTTTTATGATTGTCCAGAAAGAAGGGATATTTTTTTCTTATCTTTTTCAGGAGAAAAAACTTTTTTCAGATTACAATGGGAACATATTATGGTGTTTTTCCAAACTTGGTCCTTGGATTCTTGGTCTTATTTTCAGGAATTCTTTATATGAACATGATTATTTGGCGTTAAATAGGATTCTAAATTTGATTTTAATCTCATTTAAATTCCTTAATTTTTAATTATTCTCTGTATATTTTATTAACATTTTCAAATCGGAGTTCAATATAAAGTTTACAGAACTCTTGTAGAGTTATTCCAGATTCGTTTTACATTAAATCTTGAAAGTTATACACAATTTATAACATTTGTTCAAGGTTTGCTCTTATCCCCGACTAAAGAAATAATTCAGGAAAGATAAATGCACTTTTTTCTTGTACCATAGTTTTTCAAAATAGACTGTTTTGAGGCACCTGATTCCACTTCTTCTAAATACCTCTTGCATTCTTTCGACACTGTCGTAACGCGCATAACCTAAACATGTTTAATAACCTCAACATGAATGATTTAAAGGGAAGTGAAGTGAACATCCTTTGATATTTTTGCAACAGACTGAAAATAACTGAATCAGCCGACACGATTAACCTCCGAGGGTACTTACTGCCCGCTTTTTTATAAACTCGTGAGTTGTTGTTGAGTTGCTCCACTAAGCTCGCAGCGGTTCTCTCTCGCCCCCTTGGACCACCGGACCCTATATAACGGGACCTAGGCTTGCTCAAACTTACGCGCACGCACGATGAGATTGTGACCGCGCAGCGGGCAGATTTCCTGGTACTAAATTAATACTCTTTTTGCTGCAATATTAAAAAATATTGTTTAAAATAAATTTCCTTTGATTGAAATGCATGTTTTTTGTTTAAAAATTTGTCATAAATTTGCCTTTTTTGATACAAAATTAATCTTCTCGGTTGAAAATACAACTTCTTGTTTGAATGTTGAACAACTTTGTTAACATTAATATTTGGCTGAAGATTCAACATTTTTGTTTAAAATCCATCTCTTTCCTTAAAAATTGATCCATTTCCTTAAAAATATCCCATTTTTTACAGAAACTTCCAACTATTTCATTCAAAATTCTTATTTTTCGGTATAAAATAATTTTGATTCTTTCAAAATTCATGTTTTGTATCAAAATTGCACTATTTTGTCAAAACTTAATGTACTTTTTTGAAGAAAAAAAATATCCACGATTTCGAAAATCGAAATATGATGTTCGTAATCAGGGGACCTCATTTGTACCTTTTGAAAAAAGTTATCTCGGGGACCTATTAGTGCATACTGCTGTGTTCCTAGAGACTGTATCAATTACAAAGATCTGTGTTGACTCATGAAATGAGGAGGGGGAGGGGATAAACTGTCGACTTGATATTAGATGATCCATAAATTGTATACCATTTACTTCATATGCGTTAATGGAACATTATTAAATTTAATGATTAATTACTTCTAGGAAATGCAGTTTTTGCCTTTACGCTTTTACAATGTGAAGTAAAATATTAGTGTCAATAGAATATCACTGGCAAGACGATTTCCAGTTATTGTTGTGGACAAAATCACGCACTTGGCTGAAGATTTAACATTATAAGTTTTTTCATGGAGAAAAGAAGGTGCGCAATTAAATTTCATATTTCAAAATATATTTTAAAATAAAAATTTGTAACCTTTTTGTATTAGCTCTTGCAGGGCCAACAAAACTTAGCGCTAGACTTCTATAACAGGTTATTACAGACATACCCTGAGTTGTGCAAACATACAAAGTTTGTGTACAATGTGAATAAATCTGTTATTTGTCGGAGGAAATTAAGCCCCTAGTTTTCGTATATGGTGTGTTCGCCCCTAAATCAGTGGTCGGCAAACTTTTTGCTGAGTTTTCAGGTATGGTCAGGCCCGTCCCGACTTAATTTTTTCTACTACTTTT